>PITA01009187.1:0-79404 GCA_004023965.1 Spilogale gracilis | reverse complement strand
TGTGTAGGTAGCTGGCAAAAGACTACAAAATCAAAATGAAATTTTACTCCTTTGTACAGTAAACCAAAAGAAAGACCAAGAAAACTTATCTTCTTGACAAACTGTTACTTCAGGAAGCAGATTCCTAAGTTAACTCTGGAGGTGTGAGACTCCATTTCCAGAGATGACGAGGTCTGTGAGGTCAGAAATATCTCTCCACTGGAAAACCAGGTCTGGGGTTATATAGACCCTGGAGAGATTAATTTACATTCCAGAAGGTTAAAGCTAAGACTCCAGACTACTGTTTTCAAGAGATCCATACCATCACCAGTATTATGATTATGTCTCGATCTTCAATTTACTTCTCTCCAAATGGTGCTTCGGAGATGAGGTTGGATGGTTATTTACACCTATTTTGCTTCTGGGAGATGGGGGAAGGATGAGAAGTCAGGCTGGGATATACCACAGTTTATGTATGAGGTTGTTCATCATCCCGAGCTTGTTGATGAATCGTTTGTTATTAAAATTCTTGCTTCTTCCTTGAATTTTGTTTTCAGCATTGTGGAAGGGAAGCTCTGTGATTCGTCTTCACTCGGCCATTTTACCTGGAAATGCCAATTTTAATTTTTTTTCTAGGTGTGTATGTCATGCATGCACTTATCATTTTTGCTTGTCTTTCATATTAAGATTTAATATCCATAACCTCACCTCCAAAAAAGTGAATCCTTACATCCACATTTAAAAGAGTTTCCAAAAGACTGAACAGTCAGTTCAAAAGAAATCAAGGAGACTGCGTGTAGATAGTGACATTTACGTGTAAACCATTGTCTCACAGAGCATCGCTGCTGAAAATATGTGGTCGCAGATGGTGGCCTGTGGCCCTCCACTGTCTTCATGGCTGTGAACAGACGTCTGAGTGTCCTTCAAAATGACCAGGGCTGGCGCATCCCTGTTGACGGCCAGCAGCTGATCAGCCCACAGTAACACAGAGGGCAATTGAGTGTCTACTGTTCTGTATTCAGCCACCTACAACTTCTTGCATTAAACACATTTCTCACAGTGGTGTCATCAGTAATGAAATTTAGGAGGGATGAAAGTCTCCAAATTAGCAATGTGTCACTTAAAACTTCCAGCCCACTCTTTTTATAGCTTCCCTCCAGAAGCTCATCTTACTTTCTGTAATCATCACCAGAACGAATCACTTGCTCCTTGTTAAGCTTTTATCTCCATGAAGTGAAGGTGACAATGAAACACTTTTCCAGAAGACCTTCTTGGCAGCTATCCCACAATGCCTGCTGGCCTGTTTCGATCCCCTTCCATATGTCCACAATTTAAGTGGCAATACAACTCTCTCTGAATTGTATCATACAGCACTGCAGGGCACAATCCTGCATTACCTGGTTTTGGAAATAATCTTTTCAGCCTATTTCAATTTTCACATTAAAGAACTGGCTGCCTGAAATTTGATGATTACGGGCTTGTAAGGACAGGATCAAACAGAAAAAGATGCTAGCAGAGAGTCAAATGTGAGGGTATTATTCTGCATGCATAATAGACTCTTTGTTCTCTTTTAATGAATTTGAAGGCATCGAGAGTGTTATTGACTCAGATATGGCCCTGCAGTTAGCTATTCTTACAAACTCATTTTAATGAAATGCTTAAGTGCAATACCTTGTAGAAAAGTAATTTCTAACGTGTGCTAACAAATATTTATTGATTGCTGGAGAGCTTAAGGAGTTAATATATAAATGAGTTTCAATCTGGAAAACCTCCCATTTAATGAATCTCAAAGGGAAAAAATGAAGTAATCAATTATTTGTCTCTTGATTAAAGACAGTGTGCATTGATTTTCTCATAGGAAGAATTTTCTATAAATGAAATTAGTGTTAATGAACAGATAGTTGTCCTTTTGCTTATTCTGCCAAGTGTGTTTGTTTTTATCTCAAATTTTCTAGAATTATTCTTTGTTAATTTAGTAATTCTTTGATGATGAGACAATTTTTCCTGTCAGTATATTTATAAATGAGGAAGTATTATTGAGGAAGTAAAGATTCATAGCTATGCTAAGGATTCATTTTTCTGTTCATTGGAAGACAATTTACTTGAAAGTGAGTCTACTGTTAGTCACTACTAGGTTAATAAACATAAATTTTTATATTCAAATCTAGAAAATTGAAAGATTTGTTAACCTAACCTTTAAATCAACAACTTTACAGTGTATTTTCTTATTTGTACTTTGAAGATGTTTATGTGCTAATGACTAAAGAATGAAATCACTCCATTAATGATTATAAAGTTTTTCATGACCACATCAGCAATTCATTTGAAATTTAATCATGAAGGTATTTTTAGCTCACTTTTTGTTACCTCTTTTTCCTGATTGATATGTAGCCCGATTTGAAAAACTGCTTTGACTTCCAACTTTACCATGATGATGGGAGTGTAGTTCAAGATCTCTTTATAAACAAATTTTAATATCCACTTTAAACTCACTGGTACTGACAGCGAGTTGTCTATTTTTTTTTTAAGATTTTTATTTATTTATTTGAGAGAGACAGAGTGCGCACGAGGGAGGGAGGAATGGGGAATGGAGCAGGAGGGAGACCTGTGAAGGACAGACTCTCCCGCAGACCCCACGCTGAGCACCCAGCCCCCTAGGCAAGACTTTGTTTCACAATCCTGAGTTCATGACCGGAGCTAAAAGCAAGACTGGGAAGCTTAACCGACTGAGCCACCTAAGTGCCCCCAGAATTGCCTATTTATAAATACCAAATTAGCTATGGCACACCCATCTTGTTTATCCTCACAACTTTTATCAAATTAAATTTCCTGAGTCTAAGAAACAATAACAGGTGTGACAAAATTGCCAAAGAGGCACCAAACATAATTTCACTAAAGGACTTTAAAAAAAACCCTGTACAGTTAAGTGTGCTATTTTAAAACCAACTTGAACTGTTATCACTTTTTTGCTCTCAGTTTTCTTATCTCTGAAAATTTTTCATTGCATATTTATCTATATATGCAACACACGATAATATGAAAGTCTTCCCTGAAAACTTTTGATTTGACCTTTGTAAATTTCCATTGTCATCAGTGTGCCATCTGCTTCCATGATATATTGGAGTATTCAAGTGAAAAGCTTAAAGCTGAATTTCACTTATATTGTATATTTTCACAGAGGTTTTAATTGTTTTTTTGATCACTTGCTGAAAACTTATTGTATTTCTGCTCTACTGTGGGTTGTGAATAAAAGAATGTCTCTAATCTCACAAAGTTCACTTTCTATCCCTGTGTTTTCTTAAATAAAACAGTAAAATGTAGAACATGTAAATGATATACATATAAAGGAAACAACTAGAATGTTACAGAAATTATAGAATAACAACAACAATAAAAACTATCACTATTGGCCATTGGGCAATTGACTATATTTACAGTAAACTGAATGTGGCTATATCCATTGCCATTTAACAAATAAGAAATCTGGGACCCAAAAGGAAGAATATTTGAGATTTTTGAATATTGAAAACTACAATCAAAATGAATGAAACACACCATAAATAAACTTTCAGTATAAAGTTTTTTTAAAAATATTTTATTTATTTATTTGACAGAGAGAAACACAGCTAGAAGGGGAACACAAGTAGGGGGAGTGAGAGAGGGAGAAGCAGGCTTCCCGCAGAGCAGGGAGCCCGATGTGGGACTCGATCCCGGGTCTCCAGGATCATGATCTGAGCTGAAGGCAGTCGCTTAACCAACTGAGCCACCCAGGCGCCCTCTCAATATAAAGTTTTAATTCTTTGACCTGACATTGAATCTGCCTTTTGAGTTACAGCTCTTGCTGATTTTCTTGATATTTCACACTATGATCATTTCCTCTTCACCACACTGAGCTGCTATCAGACCATGGGAAGAACACTACTTTGGAGTCTAGTTCTTATATGACCTTGGGCAAGTCATCTCCCCCCACCCCCAAGTTTTTATTTAAATTCCAGATAGTTAATATACAGTTCAATATACTTTCAGGTGTAGAATGTAGTGATTCATCACTTCCATACAACACGGGGCACTCAGCGCAAGTGCCCTTCTCAACCCCCATTACCTATTTCAGCCATCCCCCCACCCACCTCCCCTCTCATAACCATCAATTTGTTCTCTCCAGTTAAGAGTCTGTTTCTTGGGGCGCCTGGGTGGCTCAGTTGGTTAGGCGACTGCCTTCGGCTCAGGTCATGATCCGGGAGACCCGGGATCGAGTCCCACATCGGGCTCCCCTGCTCGGCGGGAAGCCTGCTTCTCCCTCTCACTCCCACTGCTTGTGTTCCCTCTCTGGCTGTGTTTCTCTCTGTCAAATAAATAAAATCTTAAAAAAAATAAAAAGAGTCTGTTTCTTAGTTTGTCTTTTTTTCATTCGTATGTGCACATTAAGAAACAACAAAAAAAATGAACATAAGTGGCGGGGGGAGAGGCAAGTCTTCTCTAATCCTCTAAATACTCATTTGAAAATGGGATGACTGCATCAGGCATGCTCTGAGGCTATTTTCAAATCTTACTTACAAATTTTCTTTTTTAATTTCACTTCTGCTCTTCTTCTCTTAGCCTGAACTGTCTTCTGCCTGAGTCCTACTTATTACTTAAAGTTTATCTCAATTCCTTTAATCTTCGCAAATCGCCAAGCATACCCTGAGAGCTCTGATTTGTAGTGGTCGGAATTGCTATGCTCAGTGGTCAGTTCAAGTTCCCCTTATTGTGTGGTGACCTGTGGCAGAGGAAAAGAAGTGGAGTGAGAAGTCAAATTGAAGTCAATGCTTATGTGTTTGGAGTGGGAACTGAAGCATAAACTTTCAGATGAAAAAGATAGTGTGCATAAAATAGCAATAAAAGCAAGTCAAAACTGTGGGATGGCAAGCAGAGAATAATGAGATATGATTTTGGAGAGCTTAAAGGACAGAATGGTGTTTGTGAAGGTGAATATACTGTTTCAAGCCAAGTTCATACTACTATGAGATATTTCCCCAAGGCTGAGATTGTTCTTGACCCCGTGTGGTCTTCAATAGTGGAGGCTTGTGTTACAGTTTAACTTTGTTAGTTCTCCATTCCCCGCAAGTCAGTCTCAGATGCTTTTAAATTCTCAATTTAAATTGTTTTATTAAGTGTTATTTTCTTTTTTCTTTCTTTCTTTCTTTTTTTTTTTTTTTTTTTTTAGGTTTTATTTATTTGTTTGAGAGGAGAGTGAGTGAGATAGAGCACGAGAGGGGAGGAGGTCAGCTGCCTGCGGAGCTGGGAGCCCAATGAGGGGCTGGATCCTGGGACTCTGGGATCATGACCTGAGCTGAAGGCAGTGGCTTAACCAACAGAACCACTCAGGAGCCCCTTAAATGTTATTTTCTTATACTTTCTAAACTCATAGACATTTCCATGACCCCTTTTAAGTCATTTCTTTAAAGGTTTCCTATCAAACTAATTTATTTATTTTTATTTTTTTGCTTTTTAAAGCCTTATTTCAATATAACTATGCTTACAGAAATATATTGGTTAATGGAATGCAATTTTGTTTTATATTATTCTTACACAATTTGGACCCCAAACTTGGTCCATGGTTTAAGCCTTAAAAAAAAAAAGAATTTGCCATGTTTTATTTTTCAGCTAATACCAATACATATAAAAGAACATCAATCAAATGCTGCTACAGCAGACAGCAAGAACCTTGAGAAATTAACTTTTGGTTTGTCTCAGGAAAGTAACATATTGCACTAAGAAGTTTATGAAATCGGTGCAACTGAGGAGGAAAATTATAAACAGAGCAGGCCTAGGCCAGGAGACCCCAAAAGATAGAAAGTTACTAACAATAAACTAGAGATAACCAGAAGCCCTCCTGGGAGCAAGAGATAACCAGCTGCTTCTGCTTCCATAAACAGGCTTCTGGCAACAGACTCTCAGCCCCACTGCTTTGGTCTAAAGCAGCGCGCACTCGCCAGTTTAAACCCACCTGCCAGGGGTCAGCACCGCCCTGGGAACCTGATACAAGCCCCCTTCCTACACAAGCCCCAGAACCCTGTTGCCTGGGGCAATGAGCTCATCTGGGTCCAATGGCATAAGATAAATCCGAGTTCTCCTACTTCTCCCGGTGTCACTTGGTCTTGCAGGTCTGATTATCTTCCGTAACACACAAAACATTGTAATAATGTTTCAATGCCAGGTTACAAAGTTCAATAACTAACGGATGTTGAAAAAGATGGAGAGAGCCTATATACACATATAAAAATGTGAAAGCTATCTAGTTTAGTTAATACTGTGTCTAATTCACAAATCTACACAAAGATTCAGACAATTACTTGAATCTGAATTAATATGATCTGCTCAGTTAACTTGCTGAGGGCAACAAGGACACTAAACACTGGCTGTCTTTCTGATTTATGCACAAAGGAAAATTGAGTTTCTTCCCAGTTTTTGAGAGTCCAGAACTGATATTGTGCTATCACAAGGTAGGCAAGGTGGGCAAGGAATTCTTCTGTTGTCAACATTCATTCAGGGACAGGCAGTGAGGTTTGCTTGGGTTTAAATTTGCATTAGCACTCACATGCAAAATAATCCTCAAAGTTAAAGAACACATGACTTTAGAAGTGACTCTAAAAAAAAAAAAATACCCCCCCCCCCTCACCCCACCAGCCTGGGTGGTTCCGTCATTTAAGCGGCTGCCTTTGGCTCAGGTCCTGATCCCAAAGTCCTGGGATGGAGCCCTGCATCTGGTTCCCTGCTTAGAAGGGAGCCTGCTTCTCCCATTCCCTCTGGCCCCCTTGTACTCTCTCACTCTTTCAAATAAAGATAAAAATCTTAAAAAAAAAAAAAGTAGCCCCAAAGAAGCAGTTCTGAAAGGAGGGGAAAATATAACTTAAAATATTTTGAAAACCAGCGTGAATATATTTTCAAAAGATAGTTTAAAAAGATATAATTTCATAAGACTACCAAGGATTAAGCTTATAAAGTATTCCAGTATTTCAAGTTTATCTCTGGTTAATAAACACGAATTTACAAAAAACATGTTCATTTTTTATTTCTTTATCAAAAGGAAAACTTACAGCTTCAAGTCTATCCAGTGAAGGAAAACAGACAAAACACAAAGATTCAAACAGTTCCATGCAAATATCATATTTTCAAATGGAAGAACTTCAACTAGACCAGAAGTTCATATTACTAATACACTTTTCACTGAAAGTTTTTTTTTCAAAGATTTTTAAGTTTATTTATTTGACAGAGAGAGAGAGTGAGAGAGGGAACACAAAGAGAGGGAGTGGGAGAGGGAGAAGCGGGCTTCCCACTGAGCAGGGAGCCCGATGCCCATGCCCCATGCCGGGCTGGATCCCAGAACCCTGGGATCATGACTTGAGCCAAAGGCAGATGCTTAACGACTGAGCCACCCAGGTGCCCCTGAAACAAATACGTGGCATTAAGGTTCAGAATCTAATACGTGCCGGACAATCAAGTCCTTGTATTCTGGAAGAAAGGCCTCAAGTTCCACTTAGTTTCCAGTAACAATATTTTACTGAAATGACTTTAGACTCCAGAGCAATTGCAAAGATTTGACAGAGAGCTGCCATACCCCGCCCGCCCCACCCCCCAGCTTCCTCCAATGTTAACATCCTATATAACCTTGGGAACTTTTTTTTTATAAAAAATTAACATATGGCACAATACTAAACTATAGACCTTTTTTTTATATTTCACCAGCCTTTACTCCAATGTTCATTTTCTGTTCCAGAATCTTCAGTTATCATGTCTCCTAGTCTTCAGTCTGTGACAGTTTCTTACCTTTCCTTGCTCTTCATGTTTTTAAAGGGTATTGACCAATTACTTTGTAGCATGTCTCTCTGCTTGGGTTTGTCTGATGTCTTTCTGTAGTTGGACTGAGGACGTGCATTTTTTGCTTGAATACCACAGAAATGTTTTATCATTCTCTGTGCATTGTATCAGAGATACCTGAAGGTAACATATTCAATACTGGTGACATTAACTTTGGTTGGCTGGTTAAGATAATGTCTTCTGGTTTCCTCTACTGTAAAGCTACTAGTTTTTCCTTTGTAATTAATAACCAAACAGGGGGAGATACAAATATCTTATTTCTCTTTAAATTCCCACTCACAAATTTTAGCATTCATAAATGGATCTTGCTTACAACAATTAATATGGTGGTTTTCTAATGATGGTTTCTTACTGATTTCATTATTCTAAATTTAACAGATGGATTTTTTCCGTAAGGTTAAATTACCTTTTCTCTCTGATATATTTACTTATTCAAAATTTATATATCACTATGGTCTTATTTTATGAATTCTAATCAATACTATTGTTTACTTTGTCTTTGAAATTATTCTAGCTTTAGCTAATAGGAGTTCCTTTTGGATAGCTTCTGTGACTTTTCTACAGGTTCTCATCCTTTCTGTGCATGTACTTAGGTTCTGATACCACAAGATCTTCCAAGTTCATCTTGTACTTCCCAGGATCCAGGCTGGGAATCAAGCACTTTACAAGATTACCTTTTATTTAGAATAGTATTTGGGAACCAAAATCTGGGTGCTAGATGTGCTCATGGCTACGGGGGTATTATTGCTTCCAATCCCCTCTCAGCAAACAAAGATGGGAGATAGATACACACACACACACACACACACACACACACACACACACACACCCCTAGCTATCTCTGCAATGGTGCATGTGTGTGTATATGTGTGTTTGTATCTATATTATCTATCTATCTATCCACCTATTTAATGTGTGTAAATCATTTACATTTAAATGATTATTGACACATTTGCATTAAAACTATCATTTTGATAGTTGTATTCCATTTTTTCTCTGTTTTTATTTATTTTTCTTGATTGGTCTCCTCCAGATTTAATTGATTCAGATTTATGATGACTCAACTTATTATTTATGCCACATTTTGTATACACACAAGTTTATAATATACATATTTAATTAATGAGAGTCTACTTTCAGGTGTTATTAATTTCTTTATATGATATTACAAAATTATATTCCCAAACTACTTTGCCATTCTTGTACAATTTTTATATATATTTACTTTTACATATGCTATCAGCAAGATACATTGCCTCCATTTTTGCATTAAACAGGCAGGTTTTTTTTTTTTTTAAGATTTTATTTATTTATTTGACAAAAACACAGTGAGAGAGGAAACACAAGCAAGGGGAGTGAGAGAGGGAGAAGCAGGCTTCCCACTGAGCAGGTAGCCCAATGCGGGGCTCGATCCTGGGTCTCCAGGATCATGACCTGAGCCGAAGGCAGTCGCTTAACCAACTGAGCCACCCAGGCGCCCCTAAACAGGCAGTTTTTAAAGAACAATTAAAAATAAGAGAACAATTAATTCTTTTTCCTTATGTTAATTAGGTTTCTGTCTGGTGAACAATTTCCTTTCCCATTTGGTGAAGTATATGTCTATTGGACATGAATTTTCTGTTTTCGTTTGTTTAAGAAACTTTGTTTCTCCTGTATTTTTTAAAAAATATTTTATTTGAGAGAAAGAGTGAGAGAGAGCACGAGAGTGGAGTGGGGGGTAGTGGGAGAAGCAGACTCCCTGCTGAGCAGGGACCTGGAATGGGGTTCAATTCTGGAACTCAGGGATCATGACCTGAGCCGAAGGCAGATATCCAACTGACTGAGCCACCCAGGTACCCCTCTCCTGTATTTTTTAAGGAAAACCATTTTTTTGTTTTTGCTGGATCTAGAATTCTGGTTTGACAGATTCTTTTCTCTCAATATTTTGAAGATTCTGTTGTCTTCTGGTAGTATTATTTCCGAGAAGAAGCCTTGTTCTATTATGTCTTCATCTTCCTGTCATGTATCTTTTTTCTCTGGATAAATTGAGGATTTTATATTTGCCTTTTGTTTTCAATAGTTCATATGTCACATATCTTGGGGTGTGTGAATATTCATGAATATGTTTTTGTGCATTTATATTTATTCTATTTGGGGTTCTGTGAGTATCTTAGATTTTTTAGTTGTTTGCTGGCATTATTTTGGGGATATTCTTAAGGCATTATTCCTTCTAATAATTCTTCTGCTACATTTTCTTTTCTCTTTCTTTTGTCTCCTGTGTTGAATACTCATCTGCCTCACAGATGTCAGATGCTGTATTTTTAAAAAATATTTAATTAATTTATTTATTTATTGAGAGAGAGAGAGAGAGAGAGCATGAGAGGGGAGGTAAGAGGAAGAAGCAGACTCCCCATGAGGCTGGGAGCCCAGGTGGGACTCGATCCTAAGACTCCAGAATCATGACCTGAGCCAAAGGAGTGGCTTAACCAATTGAGGCACCCAGGCACCCTATATATTTTTTTTCTCTTTATGTTTCAGTTTGGATAATTATTATTGACCTATATATTTTTACTGATTCTTTTCTCAGCTGTGTTAATTGCTTGTAAAAATGATGAGGACATTTTTAGTTTTTGTTACTGTGTTTTTCATCACTAGCATTTCTGTGTCATTTTTTCACATATTTTACATATTTTTCTGTTAAAATTACTACCTTTTCCTGCATGCTATATACTTTTGCTGTTAGAGATATTAATATGTTATCCAATTCAACAATTAAGTTTATTTTCAATTCCCTATCAAAAATTTCCCACATTTGTGTCATGTCTAACTATATGTCTATCAGTTGTCATAGGGGTGTTTATTTTTCTAGCCATTTCGCGTGCCTTTTGTTGAAAGATATACATATCATACAGGACTGAAGAGACTAAGATACATAATTTTTATTATTGGAAATGAACTTCCCTTTCTTCTAGGGTTTGTATTAATTAAGTCAAGACTTAGGCTTAGTTTGAGTATTTAATATTGCCATGGCTAGGTAGCACCCCTTTGGTTTACTGTGAGGACTGTTTGCCAGAAGGATTTTCCCAGTGGCTGATCCACCCATTTTGTTGCATCTCAGAGAGTATCTGTGTCTTCTAGCTTTCCTATTAATATCTATTACTTTTACATAGTGACTGCATGCTTGAAGGTAACAGGGAATTGTGCTCTGATGTTCTGATTGAGTCTCAAGCCTTTGACCGGCACTGCACTCCTGGGTTCTAGTACCTGGTCTTCACAAGCATTCCTGCTCTTTTTCCAGGTCCAGACTGGGATCCAGCCTATACCTTACCTCTCCTTCAGTGGTGAAGTTGGTTTTATTTTTACGTTTTGTTGCCTTGTTTCCCTTCTCCCAGTTGCAGCGAATTCTCATCAGTATCCTAAGGGTAGAATTTTCTGTTGCATATTCCCATCACAGTGTAAAAAGTTTGTCACACAGGAGAGATGAGGGAGAAACTAGACAAAGTTTCATCTTCCAGTGGCTGCTGTCCTCCACCCCCAGGTTGGTACCAGGTCAGTACCAGGAGGTGGTACCATGAGGTAGTATTCTTCAAGATTATCTTTAGGCTTCCCTCAAGCACCTGGTGAGGTTCATGGAGGGAGAGGGTGTGACTTGGTCCCCAGGAACTTCACCCTCTCTCATTAGCCTGCACTCAGTCTCGTTCAATATATCTTTTAAATTTTCTCACTGAAGTACAGAACACCACTTTCAAAGAAGCAAATGTTTGCATCTCATCTCTCTCTGTAGGTACCTTCTTCTCTCAAGGTTTCAGGTTAGGTGCTTGTCTTGCAATTTCACCTCTCTGAAAGTTTCTTAAAAGTCAAAAACTTGTGTCTAACTCATCTTTTTTTCTTGAAGTAAGAATAGGATTAATGATCTTTCCAGCCCTCCATTTCCCTGAGCAACTACCAGAAGTCTTCATGGCTGTTTAAATCTAGTATTTCTCTTGTAGTCAGAAAATTATTTCTAAAAACCACCTTTGGGACACCGTACATTACTCACACTTTCTTGTGTCTGCAGCTCTACTTCCTCTGTCATTATAGGATCTTCCTACTGTTTGAAAATATTCCTAGGGCTCCCTTTTAAAAAAAATAAACAAATTTAAAACTATTCACTTTCTTCTCTAGGTATCATTCAATCACTTCTTTCATTCTGTGATTGGCATCTGGTTCCTAATCTGTCCATGATTTTACATAGGGACACTAATATTAGTTCATTTACATTTGTTGCCCCAAATGCTCCTCTCCGACTTTAAAGTGTTTCTATAATTTCAGACATGGCTTTGATTATTCTTCTTTCCATCTTATCCAGAGTCAGCTTTCTTTTTCTTTTTCTCTTAGTAAAAGTCTTACTTATGTGGTTTTAATTTTTACTATGACTTGAATATTGCACATTAGATCCCCTGGAAAGCCGATTTTGAGCTTGAGATATAAATCCTTTTAGTTATTTACCTAGGGAGGTCTTGAGATCAATACCTGCGAGCAGAACGAAAGTTTGGACACGTGAGAAGTTGGGCTGCAGCATAGACTGAACCAAGCCTGCAGCATTTCACATAGAGCTCTGAAGAGAGAATTGCCTTTAGAATGTCGTTTAGAAATGTCTCCACCATCCCTAACCCCTCCCCAAACAAACCCCAAACAAACAAACCTAGCAGCTGAATTCATTAATGGATTTGAAACACCTCAGAGAAGAAGATTTGACCTTGAGTATGGCAGTTCTTAGTGAAAGGAATCTGTGAAGAGGGGTCTCTTTCTGCACTCTTAAAATTGTCAACATTCTCAGAAGCTGGAGGAATAAATGTCTCCTTTCTGAACTGGAAGGGATTTGGGAGGACGCTGCAATATCCACTCTGGAGGATGACCTCGTACCTACATATCAAAAACGTACGATCCCTCTGACTGTCCTGTTTGACGTTTTCTACACATTACATCATTTCTATGTTTGGATTTGCCACAGTTATCTTTGTCATGGTGCAAATTTAATGCTCAAGTCCATGCCATCCTCTACTCTGGCTCTCTTCTTAAATCTGATAATCACTCCTTGAATCTTTTGAATGAGTCAACTAAAATTTGCCTTCCTTTTTGAGTTCATGTTTCCAACTGACCTGACACCCTAGTCTTATGACTTTTTGAGGTGGAAGTTGGGTAGAGTGGGAGGTTAGGTATTTTTGAATTATGAAAGTAATAAAAACCACACCAAAGAAAGGAACTTGAAAAATACAGGAAAACTATAATGAAACCAGAATGACTTATTCAGCTGCATTTAGAGAAAATATTGTAAAATTTTGTGGCATTTACTTTGAGCCTTTTCTCCAAGCAGTATTTACTTTACATCCTACCATTTAAATTATTTAAAGTTTGTTTTTAAAAATATTATAATGTAAATAACTTTCTGTGTGCACGAAGATTGCTAACTTCTGCTGCCTTCCTACCTCCAAAACACATACTGTATTCATTTCCCCTTCTGATTTTTTTTTTAAACTAGTGGTATAGGCTCCCCCAGATTATCCTGTAGTTAAGTATGCCTTATTAACCCTGTAAGAGATGTGCTATTTATATCATATGGAATTTCCAGGAAATCTCTTAAAATAGAGGTAACACTTCTTCCTTTCACTTCCTGCTCATGGGAATGTGATAGTAGTAGTGTGTTCTCTAGGTAGCCATCTTAGACCTGAAACTGTGCACTAAAAATAATGGAGCAAAAAGAAGGACCAAGATACCTGATAGGGATTATGGGGCCACAACATGAAGTCTAAATTTCCTACTTTGCACTTTATGTGAGAAAAAAATTTTTTTAAATATTTTATTTATTTATTTGAGAGAGAGAGCACGAGCTGGAGAAGGGGCAGAGGGAGAAGCCAATTTCCCACTGAACAGGGAGCCCAACTTGGGGATCTATCCCAGGACCCTGGAATCATGACCTGAGCCAAAGGCAGCCGTTTAACTGACTGAGCCACACAGGCGCCCCTTACAGTTTCTATTTCATAAGTTATCGGATCCATTATCTTTGCATACCTCTTGGTTGTATTTTGGGGTTCTTAACATTTTGAGCAAAGTTTGATATAGTTTTTTTCCAGTAGTCTAGTTTATTATTTTTATTTTAAATTATTTTATATAGTTCAAAAAACAGAGCTATCGAACACGTGAATCGTTTTGTCATTTTCCCCTCTGGATTAGAAGATTTTCCTCTAAAGAAAGATTTATAAATATTTACATGAGTCTATTCTAAATTTTTAGTTCTGGTTTTAAAATATTTAACCCTTTAAGTTTTCTGGAATTTCTTTTGGTTTAATGCATAAAGAAAGCATCTAAATTCCACCCTAATAAGTTTTAGTTACTTCAGCACCAATGATTTTATAATTCTCACCAGCATCACATATCTGTAATGTTTTAATTATAGATAAGGTTTTGCAGACAGAAGCGAAGAGAGATAACCTGCTGGTGACATATCTTGGGCCCCTCTGTCAGAAAGAATAACCAATGGAGTAGAAGAAGCATTTCTTATCCCCACGTACTCCTCCCTACCCCATGCCTCTCCCAGGAGATAAGTTTCTTAAGTACGGGGTCCATTAGAGAAAGCAAGTTTCACTGTTGGAACAGGCACATTTAATAAATTGATCCTATTTGTTTCCAGGGTTAAAAAGGAAAGCCTTATCCCAGAATGTGGAACCCTACATTGTCATTGTCTACTGTACCTACAGGAGACCAAAACAAATTTTGACATATGTATCGACTTGGGGGATATTACAGGCTGAATTGTGGGCTATTAGGTGGCTATCTTTAATTATTTTTATTAATCTTTTAAATTGATCTTTTAATTATTAGTTTTTATCCACCAATCTTACATTGATCTTTCAAATTGATCAATAAGTTGTTTTTTTTTAAAGATTTATTTATTTGACAGAGAGAAACACAGCGAGAGAGGGAACACAAGCAAGGGGAGTGAGAGAGGGAGAAGCAGGATTCCCGCTGAGCGGGGAGCCCGATGTGGGACTAGATCCCGGGTCCCCAGGATCATGACCTGAGCCGAAGACAGTCGCTTAACCAACTGAGCCACCCAGGCGCCCAATAAATTGATTTTTTAAAAGTCTTTGGTGGGCCAGCAGTTGAAAAAAGCTAATTAATCTTACCTAACATCAAGAATTGAGAGACCATTTGGTGGATATTTAAAATAAAATAGTAAGCTTTAAACAGCTTGTCTCATGAATCCAAACTGCTGATAGAAAGCTTCTTTATATTATATATCACTTAGAATTAAACTTCTATTAAATAAGTGCTAGAGAAATGAAAGTATGTTATATCGAAATTATTTAGGTTATTTCCTTATGAAATATTACATGTAAAATGAATATTACTAAACTAGTGTAATCTGATAACGTAAGTTCAGGAAATACCAGTTTTTCATTCCTTTCCTTAGCAAAAAGAAGCTAGAAGCACCAGTGTAATCCAACATAAATGACTTTTATTATTAAAGGAGTTTAAACTTCAATAAAATGAAACTATTAAATGCATTAAGAAACAAAATATGACTTGAATCTCATTTAAGGGTAGACAAGAGCTTCAAATTGCATATTTAAACTAGTTTGTCTATTTCTTACCGAGGGCTGGGCTTGCCTATTCATTCCCTTTTGCAGCTACCAAAGAAGCCATAGCTAAACAATAAATTGTAGTTTAATGTCTCACCATTACTATCTATCCCATCATTCTAAGCAAAGCACTATAAAAATTTGGAAATATTCCAGTGCCCACAAACTTTGTAGAATAAATTTTTGTTTGATCTCATAAGACAAAAGTAATTGAGTAAAATACCTCAGCTAAAGGAACTGTTAAATTTCCCCCTCAATGCTGCTTTAATTTCAGTATGTATCATTTGGTTATCTGCCACTCAAAGCTATGTAAGTATGGTCTAACATTTTCTTTTTTAAAGAATTTTTTTAAAAAAATTTTTTGAGAGGGAGAGAGAGCATGAGAAAGAGAAAACACAAGCAGGGGGAAGGGGTAGAGGGAGAAGCAGATTCCCCATTGAGCAGGGCTCAATCCCAGAAGCCTGGGATCATGACCTGAGCCCAAGGCAGATGCTTAACTGACTGAGCCATGCAGGTGCCCCAGTATGGTCTAAAGCTTTTTGTTTCTGGATCTAAATTGTTTGCTAATAATAGGTAAAATCAGAGAGAAGAAATATCTATGGCAGGCCAGTGGACAGGAGGGTCATCTGATCCTGTTCCTCATAGGGTTGTACTCCTGAGTAAGACATGGCACCTAAATAATGGAGAGGCTAGTTCATATGTAGGATAATATCTACCAATACTCTTGACAGTTTTCTAACACATGGCCTAACTGTCATCTTTAGGAGTTCCTATGCTGTCAAAGAGCAACAACAATGCAAAAATAATAAACAAAAATGAGACTTTTAATCATCATCTCCAAACAGTACCATTTTGAAGAACTGTGGGCAGAATAAAGAATGGAATATCATTTCAATAAAAGATGTCTCAGTACAGTACAGGTATATATTTGTAATCTACCACTAATTTTATGACTATCAATTTAAGCTTTTTTTTTTTTTAAGATCTCACTTATTTATTGGCAGGGAGAGATCACAAATAGGCAGAGAGGCAGGCAGAGAAAGAGGGGGAAGTAATGTGGGACTCGATACCAGGACCCTGAGATCATGACCTGAGCCGAAGGCAGAGGTTTAACCCTCTGAGCTACCCAGGTGCCCTCAATTTGAGCTTTTTATGTATACTTGGTAAACAGTTTGAAAATAAAGGTGAAAAAATTCAACATTTAATTTCTAGCACCATTTTTACTTTGATCCTAGGTCTATTCATATTCATCCACTTTTATTCACTCTTGATCTAAGCAAAACAGAGCTTTTAATATAGAAACTTTTATATACATAAATGAAAAATCATTTAACAAGCTAAACTGTATCATTTTTTTCCTAGAAGGAAATCTGTACAAATATCAGTAGCATAAACCATTAAGTTAGCTCTCTCTGAAATCACAGCTACTCTAAGAATGTCAACACGTACAATGGTGCCAGAAACATAAGTTGCTTGCTATCAAAGGATAATGGCACCATCGAATATCCTGTAACAAAGCAGGGCTCCTACTCCAAACAAATACCAAATCAAGTTACTATAAAATTTTCTGAAACACAAAATTCTTAAAATTTGAACAAATTATTACATATCAACATAGAATTATAACATTTCTACCTAATTTATGTTTATGAAATGATTCTTGGCATATATCTAATGATAATAAAATATGGCTAGAAAAGAGAAGAATTGACTACTTAAAAAAATCATTATCAATATGGAGACATCATGCATGGTGATAACAGCATATTTTAAATTGGTTTTCTGTATTTTTACTTTATTAATTCTCAAGTATTTTCTCTTTATTTCTTTCATGTGACAAAGAATTTTGAGAGTCTAGATCTAAGGTAACACATTTAGAACAGAGATATAGAGCCATGGTGTATTCAATTTTGTTGCTGTGTAATGCATTACTCTAAACAGAGGTAAGTTAGAAAAAAATGTATGACTTCATTGCTTTGGGTCAAGAATCTGGGCATAACTTATGTGAAGTTGCCTCTGTCTCAGGTCTCTCATATGGCTGTAGTCAAGCTGTGAGGCTGAGGTTGGGGTTTCTTCTCAATGTCAGCTTTAGGGGGGTCTAGCTCCAAGCTCAGGACATGGTTGTTGCCAAGTTTTTGTCCCTGGCTTTGTGGGTCTCTCCATGCGGTTATCTCATGGCAAGGCAATTGGATTCCCTGAGGGTGAATGAGCCAAGACAGAGTGTGCCCAAGACAAAAACCACAGTCTTCTTATAACCTTATCTGTAAGTGACATCCCATTACTTCTGCCATATTCTGTTCATTAGAAACAAGTAAACAAACCCAGCCTATGGTGAGGGCAAGGGATTACACAAGTGCATGATGAGCAGGAAGTAAGGGTCATTCAGAATCACTCATTTTAGAATCTGCCTTTCTTTAAGGAACTTATCCTATAGATATTTTCAATTTTAGATACCTTAGTACTTAACTTACTATATTTATAGTATAATATTTATTTAATGAATTGATTAAAGAATGACTAGATATGTAAAAAATAAAAATAAATTTAAAAAGAATGAGTAGATGTCTTATATTGCAGTATTTTTTTATGGCAAACATCACATATTTCTTGGGAGATTTAGTTACTGCAATATCAGATGCAGATTTCCTCATAATAGTTCCATTTCCAAGGTCTTCCTTCCCTTTCAAAAATCATACCACACTAGCTACACAGGAGAGAAAAGAGCAGAGAACTGAACAGTGAGTGCCATAAAACAGTTTGCCCTCTTTTTTTTGTTTTTTTTTTTAAAGATTTTATTTATTTGACAGAAAGAAACACAGCCAGAGAGGGAACACAAGCAGGGGGAGTGAGAGAGGGAGAAACAGACTTCCCGCAGAGCAGGGAGCCTGATGTGGGGCTCAGGGAGCCTGATGTGGAGCTCCATCCAGGGTCTCTAGGATCTTGACCTGAGCCGAAGGCAGTCTCTTAACCAACTGAGCCACCCAGGCGCCCCTGTTCTCAAGTTTTTTGAGAACAATTCTAATATAACATGTTTTAATAGATGGATTTTTTTTCCTTGAATAAATTTTCTGTGATTATGTGGATTTAATTTACCTGATCTAGTATAAATTAAGGAAAGGAGACATTAAATCTCAAATAAGATGAAAAGAAAATACTGTAAGTTTTTTTTTGGTATCAAATCTACCTTTAGATGATGAAAGTTTTCAGTGGGAGGTTGGAAGAAGAATTATTACAAGAAATCTAGATACAGGTCAAAGCTATATTTGAACATGGACTTCCACAAGATATTCCAGAAAAAGCTATCCAAACTTAGTTAAATATAAAACAAATACTTACCAAGGAAGAAGTGGGTTAGCGTCTATAAAATTTTCTCTGCCTGAGGATTCTGCAGTAAGCTCTGTTTTGAAAGTATCTATAAATGTAGTCAAAGGAGAGTGATGATTATGATGAATTTTGCTGACTTTTCTCAACCATTAATAATGTCAATGGCTAACTCAAAAATACTAGGGTAAATACCAGCTAATAAAACTCAATCCAATTAAAGCTAACTAGTAATACACAAGTTACAGTACAGTCAACACTTGTTCCCTAAGTAGCCCTTATAAAGCAGGCACATACAGGTCTCTTTGCATTCCCAGCCAAAAGAAAATACAGGACATGTAAGAGACATCAGATAAATGTTTAGTGAAATCAGGAGTAAAACTGGCACCACAGGAGATCCAAAGTTTTTAAACCACAACTGCCATTTATGAGATCATTCCAATTCCCTACAAATGCAGGGTTCTGCATTTTAGAGGTTTTATCCCATTTTAATTGTCCCCCATGTGGAATTGGTATCATTATCTCCATTGCCCTATATGAAATAAAAAAAAATCATTGAAAGTTTGGTCTATGTAATGTAATTCTTTAGAAGTGTATGAAGAGGCTAGGTGTTGGAACATAAAACTATGCCATTATAATATATACATAAATCAAACCTGGATCAATTCAGAGTAAATAATACTGGATAGGTGGCAGAACTAAATTACTTATTTAACCTTGTACAAGAGCTTTCACTGTTTAGAAATTACTTCTCTTCTCTTAGATTTGATTAAACCAAATTAGAACTAAACTCTTTTAGAATTGTATATTTACTTTGCACCTGCAGAGTTGACATGCATGTGAATAGCTAGGCCTTGACGAAGGTCAAGAACTAAGCTTTGAGGCGCCTACTCCAAACATTAGATCCATTAACCTGATAACGTCAATAGAGAAGTGTGGTCCTTGTTCCTGTGTCTCAAATAAAAAATAAAATATGAATGCAGAAAGCGAAAAAGAAATTTCAATGCAAAGACATTTGTAATATCAGGATTTGAAATTCACTTTGTTTTGAAATATGTTTCAAAACAGTAGCCTAACACACAAGTCCGAGCACTGAACTATTAACATTATACTACAAAAAGAATGTATAAAATATCAATATTATTGGTATGCACGGTATTAATGAAGATGCTTCCATGGGTCTATCATTTCTTCTAACACTTGTGGAGAAAGCTAAAGAAAAACCTATTTTCTCTTCAATATAAAATAGTGGCTACCCAGATTCTTTATATCATGTTTCATTGAATTATGTAAGTGGATGAACTCTCAGTTAATTTTGTATGGCTTAATGAAACAGGTTTTTCTCTGGAAAAATTCAATTAAAACATGATTACAACTGTTGCAACACTATTACAAAGACACTAAGCTGATCTCATAAATATGTTTCTTGAATCCTCTTAAAGATTTTCATCCCAGATGCAGATTACCTAAATTTAAACACCCCCTTGATGAGACATTAATATGAGAAGATAAGTCTTATATTGGGCTGTATACTTTTTATACCATGTTCACTGGCTTCCATGTTAAAGACAGGAAAAACAATGGAAACGAGAGATGGATTCTTTGCCTTCATCTTTTAAAACCCTTTCTTTAGGGGCGCCTGGGTGGCTCAGTTGGTTGGGTGACTGCCTTCAGCTCAGGTCATGATCCCAGAGATCCGGGATCGAGTCCCACATTGTGCTCCCTGCTTGGCGGGAAGCCTGCTTCTCCCTCTCTCACTCCCCCTGCTTGTGTTCCCTCTCTGGCTGTGTTTCTCTCTGTCAAAATAAAAATAAAATCTTTAAAAAAATAAAAAAATAAAACCCTTTCTTTAAAGAAAATAGCACAGACTCAGAGTTAGATCTGTATTGTTTCCTCTGAACTGGAAGAAATCTATTTTTTTCAAAAAGTATATCTAAATTTTCCTTTTCCTATATCTTCAAATATCTCAAAACCATACTGAAGTCTAACACTGAGGCTACAAAAATAGGCCTGTTATAGATCTGGAAGTATTTGCCTGAAGCCTATAAACCTCAAAATATGCCTTTGCTTGCCTATGTGCTTTCACCTTGCAAACACTCAGTAGATTCCTATTGATGAAATACTGGATAGAGGGGAAGGAAGATGAACTTCATAATAATGACCTAGAGACTAACAGAAGCAGGAAGAGAAGCTTTTTCTCCCCATTTTTTAAATACATAAATATACACACATATTTTGTTTGCTAGACATAAAAAGTAGTCTTAAGTAATTATCAGAGTTTTTCTTCCCTTCATTGCATTTCTCAAATCTCAGAAACTGCTGGCTGATGAGGACATTACAAAGCATAGATAGAGACATTAAAAGGTCAGCATGGACATTTGTTAAAAACTTGTTTCTACTCTGAAGCATAATTTCTAAAATCTGCTTTTCGATAAAGGATTATTGTGAATATGCCTTAAAGATTAGCTAAGACTTCATCTTCAACCATTTAATACACATGCAAATGGGGAGGAAAACTGTTCGAAGAAGCTGAACTGGGAGAGTAGGAAAAATCTTCAGTGACCTTACCATATGGGTAGTTTCAACTTAGATTCTCTTCCAGCCAGTCTGCATGTGAGTGAACCTTGGTGAAAGAAAATCAGACAATAAACATTTTTTATGCTTAATGAAGACAGTGAGACTCCAAAATGATCATTCGTTCCACTAGGCACCACTGAGAGATGATTCAGGTTCACATGTTAGATCTAGCATCATTTTGTTCAAGTCCTCGCTTGGCCACTTATCTGATCTGTGTCCTTGGGGACCTATTTTCTTACTTTGTCTCCATTTCCCACAAGAATACTTACAGTAGATTTCTCATGTTTCAGGCTACTGTTCTAAACACTTAAATTTCAATGAGGTCATTTAATTCACAAGATCATGCTAAAATGTAGACAGTATCATTATGCCGACTTTGCAGACTAGGGAAACCAAACTCTGCAGTTACCTGTAAGTTGTGGGTGCCACATACCCATTCAGTGGATTAGCCCAGATTCCAACCAAAGCTCCTAAGTCTGGGCAAAGCTTATGATCTTAACCTCTTCATTTACTGCGTCTGAAGCTTTTAGCATGGATCTCACATAGAATGAATGCCTAGTCAGCCTCTTATGAGGGCAATCGTTTTTCTCTTTTTTTTGGTACTTTATTCAATTATACAAGAAATACATTAGAAACAACATGGACCCTCCCATGTTTTGTTACAAGTTGAAGCACTTTTTAATTCTGTTGATACTGCTGTTTTACATAATAACAGAATGAAAAAATGCAACAAAATATCTAAATAGCAAGAAAAAGTTACAGTTTTATCACTGAGTGTATCCACGGTCTAAAATGGATAACAGAGTGGTGATAATCAAATCATGGTTGGGAGCAGTCATGCCAAGATTTTTAAGGAATATTCATGTATAAATCGTGAGACTTGAAAGAGGAAGCATTGTCTGGTGGAAAGAAGATGGGCTCTGGTATCAATTAATTTAAGCTCCAATCTCACTGTGAGCCTGGGTTTCTTCACCTCTAAAATTGGTTTAATATTTAACTTTTCAGTAAAACTGATTGAATTAAATGAACATACCTAGTAAGGAGTATAAAGAGCATAGAATTGATCCTAAATATGTCTTAACGTCACAAAAATGAACACACTTAAAATGACATACGTGTCAATAAATGCAGAATGAATATTGTGATCTGTATTACCATACTTAATTTGTAATAGACAAAAAAAAAAAACACCACCGAAAAACAAAAAAAGAAGTTGTCATATGGAACCCCTGCATTTATTTCTTTTCTTAAATCTTTTCTAGAGCTTCTCTTGTTTTCCTTCCCCTTCCACCCTTCCATCACTTTCCATCTTTCCAACTCCCTCATCTGCTGTGTAATTACAGTTAGAATGCTGCGGAGATTGGACTGGATGGCTGGGGAGTTGATGTAATTGCAGCTCACACTAGCTGACCCAACAGTTCCCTCACTGACACACCACCTGGTAACGAAGTGCCTGCTGCAAGCCCAGGGCTTCTTGACTGGTTTCCGGGAAAGACAGAGATTTTAAATAATACCCTCCTTAATGTAGCCCCATTAGAAAGGCAGTTTAATGGAAAAAACAATTCCAGTTAGTCTGTCCATCATTCTGTTGCACTAGAGATGACGTCTTTCTTTCTTTCCTTTTTTTACTTGTGTTTGCCCAAATTAGTAAAAATTTTCAGTTGTTAAACTAGACACCAGAGGGAGCTATACAAGGCCATCGATATATTTCAAAGGAGAATGCTGATGGTGAAAATGAAATCAATTAAATGTTTTATCTATAGTATTCAGAATCCAAAATAAAGGTGATGAGGGAAACAAAGGAAAGAGAAATGTAGCTTAAATTAAATCTCCTTACAGCTTACAGCCCACTGATAGATACCTGAAAATGCAGAATGTGACCTTCCTCAAGGAACTCATGACCACTTCAGTGCCTTAATGTTTATATTTTATTAAAGACTAAAAGTAACCTTATCTTAACAGCAGCTAGTGCCTCAAGATCTTAAAATCCTTGCATCCAAATTCCTTGGAGGATGAAGCTGTCCCTAAGACCCACTAATTAGAAAGTAGATAATCAGTCACTCCTCATAATCCCACTGTAGCTCCTTCTGCCCACAGGTCCTGTCCCCATGCTATAATAAAATCACATTTTTGTACCAAAAAAGATTCAAGAGTTCTTTCTTAGCCGTTAGCTCATGAACATAAAAACTTCCAAATTTCATCAAAGGCATTGGTAGTTTATATCAAATGCTAAATGCACACAAAATTGGGTGATTACCATAATTTTTTTATTGCTCCATATTTACCATTTCATCCAAAAGTAAAAGTCCCCCAAAGTAATATTCTGTGGTTACAAAAATGAAATATTTCTGAAAGGAAGCAGTCTACAAGAAAATATTATATCCAATTCAGATAGTGCATTTAAACAATATTCACCTGTAAAGGAGCATGCTCTAATGAAAGCAATGCTAGGATGACTAGTCAGCCATGTGTGTACTTCCTGCTGGAGCAAAGGCATTTGTGGGGAGCTCCAAAAGAAAAAATAGAATGTTGCTTGTTACCATTATTTATAGGACCTATGAAAAAGGAGAGAGTTAGCAGACAGAAAGACACTTACAGATATATTCCACATTTTTATGTGGGAGGAAAAGAGGATACATCCCTCTCCCTGCCCCCATCCTTACCTTACACTATCATCCAACCTTTCCCTTTTCTGCTACCATGCAGAGAAAGACTTCAGGGATCGTGTATAGACAGGTGTTTTTTCTTTCCTCCCAACACGTACCACCAAAAAGAGGGTAAGCAGGCAGCTGCCTCCTGGGAAGCTGTTTTTCTGTCACTCACAGTCTGAGTTGCAGCTTAGACCTACTACTTGTAAAACCTGTATGAGACAACCCACCTGTCAGGCATCCCATGGGCTCCTGCCGCAATGCATCCATTCAGTTCTCTTCAGCCAGCACTAGGAAATGGGTAGAAAGCCTTATCTTTCTGTCCACTTGGTTGTCATCATTATGAAGAACCTGGAGTATTTTCACACGTGATTATAAATCTTTATTTTATCAAAAGAGATACCTTGTTTCAGTCAAAAATGGACTCTTACAAAAGAACTGTTGAAATTACTTTATTACAGTTATGGGAAATTCTAACCACAGCCCATGCCAGGTATACATTATCTCATTAAAGAAAGTATGTAATTTAAACATTATTTTTGGAATGTTAAAACAACAAAGGAGAAAAAAATTGGTAATAATACTCTTTGGAAGGGGTGGGCATCGTTTAATCTCAGTATCTTTTGTTAGGCTGAAGGTATGTTCAATTACTTATTACAATGACAAGCTGCACTCATTACATAAGTCTCTAGGTACATGTGTATCAGAAAATTATACCTTATAAAGTTTTTCAAGCAGAAGATCATCCTTCAGTTTAATTCATGAATAACTAGCTGGGACTCAAGAGAAAAAAAAAATGTCATTCACATTCTTAAAAAACAAAAATAAAAACAAAACCCAACAGTTTCTTTTTCTTAAAATAAGTAGAACAGCGTATATGTTTTGTTTACTCTCACAACTTTAGTGAGATCTGAAGTGCATGCAGAAATGAGTGGATTTTTATGGGTGCCTGGGTGGCTCAGTGGGTAAGGCCTCTGCCTTCAGCTCAGGTCATGATCTCAGGGTCCTGGGATCGAGGCCCGTGTTGGGCTCTCTGCTCAGCAAGAAGCCTGCTTCCTCCTCTCTCTCTGCCTGCCTCTCTGCCTACTTGTGATTTCTCTCTCTGTCAAATAAATAAATAAAATCTTTTAAAAAAAGAAATGAGTGGATTTTTAAAATTATATAAATCAATTTGACTATATTGCTCAGTGTTATATACTGTTATTACAAGTTTCATTGCACACCTTTCTTCCCAGCTTTCAGTGAAATTGACAAAAATTGTATATAAGTGTAAAACGTGATGTTTTAATGTATTTATACATTGTGAAATGATTATTACAATCAAGCTATTAGCATAACTATCACCTCACATAGTTGCCATTTTGTGTGTGTGGTTATATCACTTAAGATTTGCTCTCTTGGTACATTTCAAGTATGCAATACTATATTATTAGCTGTAGTCACCATGCTATACGTTAGATCTTTATTCATCTCGCATAATTGATACATTGTACCTTTTGACCAATTCCTCTCCATCCATCCCACTCCCCAGGCCCTAGTAACCACCACTCTACCCTCGACTTTCATGTGTTTGAATGTTTGAGATTCCACATGTAAGTGAGATCATGCAGTTTTTGTCTTTCTGTGCTAAGCTTATTTCACTTAGAATAATAGCCTTAGTTTCATCCATATTGTTACTAGTGGCAGGATTTCTTTCTTTTTCTTTTTTCTCATCTGACATCTTTATTTTTTTTCCTTTAGATTTCATTTAAATTCAAATTAGTTAACATATACTGTATTATTAGTTTCAGGGGTAGAATTTAGTGTTTCATCACTTGCACATAACACCTAGTGCTCATTATAAGTGTCCTCCTCCTAAATACCCACCACCCATTTACCCCATCCCTTCACCCATCTCCCCTCCAGCAACTTTCAGTTTGTTCTGTATAGTGTCTTTTGCCTCCTTCTCTGTTACTATTATTTTTCTTTCCCTTGTCCAATGTTCATCTGGGGATTTCCTTCTCGTTAAAAGCCAAATAAGTCCATTGTATATTTACACCACATTTTTTAAAAAGACTTTTTATTTATTAGAGAGAGAGAGAGAATGAGAGACAGAGAGCGTGAGAGGGGAGAGGTCATAGGGAGAAGCAGACCCTCTGCTGAGCAGGGAGCCTGATGTGGGACTCGATCCCAGGACTCCAGGATCATGACTTGAGCTGAAGGATGTTGCTTAACCAACTGAGCCCCCCAGGTGCCGTACACCACATTTTCTTTATCCGTTCATCCAACAATGGACAAGTGTATTGTTTCCATACCTTGGCTATTGTGAATCATACTGCAATAAACATGGGAGTGCATATCTGTTTTGAAAGAATTTACAGGTAAAGTCACCTGGTCTGGGGATTTTCTTGATTGGGAGGATTTCAATCACTGATTCAATTTCATTACTGATGTTTGGTCTGTTCAGATTTTCTATTCCTTCTTAACTCAGCCTTGGAAGGTTGCATGTTTCTAGGAACTTACCCATTTCTTCCAGGTTATCTAATTTGTTTGCATACATTTGTTGGTGCCAGTATCTTATGATCCTTTGTATTTCTGTGGTACCAGTTGTGATAACTCTTCTTTCATTTTTGATTTTATTTGTTGGAATCCTCTCTTTTTCTTATCTTTTTGCAGATTATGAGTTATGAAAATATATAAACAACAAAAGAAAATGTTGGGATTGTGAAACTTCTCGGCTTTATTGTAGACTTAAATAGTTTAATGTGTAGGGACAGACAGGCTAGATCTAAAATGGACATGACCCTGACCAGACTGTAGGACAGATTGTTAGACAGGCACTATGGTGCTTTAATCAGCTAATTTATGGAAAGATGATACTTTTGTGTAATTACAAAGAGCATCATTTGAACACAGTGTTAGCCTGTACTGAACATTTTCACATATGATGTGTCATTTGGTTCTCACAATAAGTTAAAAATTCAGTATTATTGTCAACATTTCACAAATGAAGAAACTTAGGTTCAGGGAATTCTTGCAAATTAACAACCACCATATATCTAGTAAGCTTCAAAGTTTAGTATTTAAACCTGAATTTTACCTCCTTATTCCCTAGAACTTGAGAAGTTAGCAAGGCGTAGATTCTTCTCTGAGTAGGAAACTACTTCAGTCTTTTCTATCAGGTGTTGCAATTACTATTTAAATAATAGCTCTGATAAACCACATCATTATTTTATTTTTTAAATTATTATTATATATAAACTTTTTATGTTGTAGACTTTTTGCTAAGTCACACACACACACACACACACACACACACACAGGTAAATATTACAGTCCACTTGGATTCTGATTCTCTGCCACATCCCCAAAGAGACACTCAATTTTCCTAATATTTTCATCCTTTTGGACATTAAAGTAATTCTAGTCTCACTTTTTGGAGCATATATTTTAGGTTGTCTGATATGACCTATAAGAAGATGCAAATTAGTACCAACTTTCTGCCAATAGAAATATCACTAAGATTTTATGTGCTCCAGCTACTCATCTTACCCTTGTAGCCTATGCACTACCCGAAGTCATCTATTAGGCACACCTGGGCGACTCAGTTCTTAGGCATCTGCCTTCAGCTCAGGTAGGTCATGATCCCAAGCGTCCTGGGATTGAGCCCATGTTGGACTCTCTGCTCTGCGGGAAGCCTGCTTATCTCTCTCCCACTCCCTCCCTTGTGTTTCCTCTCTCTATCAAATAAACAAATAAAATCTTTAAAATCTATCATTTAACAATGCATAGCCTCTGTCTGACAATCTGTCATTAACAATACATTTAAAAGAAAATTTTTATAAATTAACACTAATATATATGTGTATATATATTCTGTCATTTGGTTCTCACAATAAGCTTAAAAATTCAGTATTGTTATCGACATTTCACAAATGAAAAAACTTAGGTTCAGAGAATTTTTGCAAATTAACAACCACCATATATCTAGTAAATTTCAAAGTTTGTATTTAAACTTGAATTTTCTCCTCTTTATTCCCTAGAACTTGAATTTCTCCTTTTTATTCCCTAGAACTTGAAGAGATTATATATATATATATTCTGGCCACCACAGCTGCATATCATTGAATACCAAAGTTAATGTTCTTTTCTGAGTAACTATAAAAAGTTTTCTCCCATCCCTACCATTGCATTTTAGTTTCTTCAGAAGATGTGGACTGGATAAAAGAAAAGATGAGAGACTTCTTAAATAGATAAGGGCATTTCTTCAGTTATAATTTTTCAAATAACTAACTTCCATGTGAATTTCATATCTCAATGTCTTTCACTAACCTTAACATTAAGGAAAATTGTAACCTTAATATGTACTTTTCTGTCACAACCAAAATTAGTAAACTAATTAAATCTAAACAACACTAAAAATATCAAGGAATAGGAAGAGAATTCAAGTTTCAAAAACCTAACCTAAGATGACACTCTATAAACTTTTATTTCTGGAGTTTATAAAAACGGGCTGTTTGGGGCACCGGGGTGGCTCAGAGGGTTAAGCCTCTGCCTTTGGCTCAGGTCATGATCTCAGGGTCCTGGGATAGAGGCCCGCATCGGGCTCCCTGCTCAGCAGGGAGCCTGCTTCCTCCCCTCTTTTTGCCTGTCTCTCTGTCTACTTGTGATCTCTCTGTCAAATAAATAAATAAAATATTTAAAAACAAAAAGAAGCAAACAAAAAAACCCGAGGTGTTTAAAAAAAGTACATAGATGATTTTACTGAAGACTTTGTCTTGTTTTTTTCTGGTATCCATTTATTCCCCAAAGTAATTTCCTTGTATTTTTCCCTTCCTCACAAATAGGTGACAATCTTTCTACTCAAAGAGTAGAAAAATAATATATGCTCCTATTCAAAATAAATATAAAAAATAAAAAAATGAAGTATGATTACAAATCACAAAAATAAGGATTGTTTATATTATTCCAACTGAGCAGAATGAACCATTTATTAAATGTCTACTTAATTTATTATTTCCTTACTCCAAAGGGAGGATGTCAACATAAATCATCACCAACCATAAATTGTTTCTAATAATACACATCTATTTTTTTTTAAACCTATGGATAACAAAATTGACTCCAGGCAGGTTGGGAAAAATTATCTCTTCCTAATATGCACACAAACTTTTTTTTATGGAAAGAGTAAATTCCACAAGTTTGGATTTAGATTCTGTCTTCCAAAATGATCTCAACAATTAAAGCTATTTTTATCACTTAACATGCAAGATAGCACAGATAATTATTGTGGCTATCTGTGAACCTCTAAAGAGAAATAGAAGATTTAGGTAATTCATATGGAATATTATCCAAGTCATCTCAATTTCTAAAAATCTACTTTTGTGTAACATCAATAAGATGTCAGATAGGAGTTTTCCGCCATCACCACTTCCTTCCCCATAGAAACACTAATTTTTGCAACTACTCATAGAAGAGAGAGAGTACCTTTGTGGGAGCTGCCCTGTCCAGCAGAGAGGTCCTAGAATGTATTGGAGCAAAAAATCCGAGAAACAGACATATTGAAGAGGGTAGGACCAACAGTTTACCAATGTCATCCCTTCCCTAAGGTGGTACAGTTTAGTACCAAGAGAGGTGTCCTTAACCAGCGCTTTCTCTCACAGGAGAAAATGAGTATGTAGGGAACACACAGTTTTCCCATCCATGCCCAAAAGGCCCAATTCTTTTTTGCCGCACTCAGAACACTGAGGAGATCATCATGGCTAGTTGGGGGAAATTAGAACAGGGAAGAGTGGTGGGGACACACAGAAACCAGGGTGCAGGGAACTGCACAAAAGTTTTCAGTTTCACTAACTGCCTCATGGTTTCCATCAAGAGGCCCAATCATGAAATTTCTAACACACATAACCTACAGACCCCTAACCCTCATATGCCCAACCCTTCCATGCACCCTCTCCTTTCAACAATGAGTGTGCACCTATCCCCCATAGCTAGTCCACCCCACAGAAGAGAGGATCAAACCTTTACAGATGCTGCACAGTCCTGCACAGCCAATCTATCAGAGAATAAACCAAAAGGGAAATTGGAAAGTATCATGAGGCAAACAAAAAATGGAAACACAACATAACATACCTTTTTTTATTTAGGTTTTATTTGTTTATTTGAGACAGATTGGAGGGGCAGAGGGAGACGCAGACTCCCCACTGAGCAAGGAGCCCGATGTGGGGCTTGATCCCCAGACCCTGGGATCATGACCTGAGCTGAAGGCAGCAGCTTAACTGACTGAGCCACCCAGGTGACCCCAACATATCAAATCTTGTGGGATATAGCAAAAGCAGTTCTAAAAGGAAATTTATAGTGAAAAATGCCTTTTTTTAATAAAAAAAGAAAGGTCTGACAAATATAACCCAACTTTACACCTTAAGAGACTGGGAAAAGAAAACAAGCTAAGCACAACATTAGCAGATGAAAGAAAGAAGTATTAAAGGAGAAATAAATGAAATATACAAAAAGCAATAGAAAAAAGTCAATGAAGCTAGAGTTATTTCTTTGAAAAGATAAATAAAATTGACAAATATTTAGCTAGACTAACCCAGATAAAAGAGAGAAAATTCAATAAATGAAGTCAGAATGAATGAGGAGGCATCACAACTGGTACCACAGAAACACAAAGGATCATGAGACACTACTATCAACAATTGTATGCCAACAAACTGATAACCTAAAAGAAATGGGTAAGTTCGTAGAAACATACAACTTTCTAAGACTGAATTATGAAGAAATATGAAATATGAACAGACCAAACATGAGTAATGAGATTGAATCATGACTTCATGGATGACTTTTACCAAAGATTGATTGAGTGATTTTAAAAATTATATTTATTTATATGACAGAAAGAGATATCAAGAGAAGGAACATAAGTAGGGGGAGTGGGAGAAGCAGGCCTCCCGCCAAGCAGGAAGTCTGATGCAGGGCTCAATCCCAGGACTCGATCCCACGACTCGATCCCAGGACTCGATCCCAGGACTCTGGGATCATGACCTAACCCGAAGGCAGATGCTTAACGACTGAGCCACCCAGGAGCCCCTGACTTTTACCAAACATTTAAAGATGAATTAGTGGCAATCTTTCTTAAAGTCTTCAAAAAAAAAAAAAAAAAAGAAGTAGAGAATACTTCAAAACTTGTTTTATGAAACAAACATTACCCTCCTACCAAAGCCAGATTGGACACTACAACTAAGGGAAATTACAGGCCAATATCCATGATGAACATAGATTTTAAAACCCTCAACAAAATACTAGCAAAGTGAATTCAGCAGTACATAAAAAAGGATCATACACCAATGTCATGAGGAATTTATTCCTGTGACACAGGAATGAATTGACACACACAAATAAAGGTGATGTACCACATTAACAGAATGAAATACAAAAAATCATATGTTACCTTAATAGATGAGGAGAAAATATCTGACAACGTTGTAAAATAGCCATACCACCCAAAGTGATCTACAGGTCGAATGCAATACCTATCAAAATTATAGTGGCATTTTTCAAAGTAATAATTTTTTTTAATTCACCTAAATCCACAAAAGACTCCAAATAGGCAATGCAATTTTGAGTGGGAAGATCAAAGCTAGAGGCATCACACTGCTTGATTTTAAACTATCAAAATTGTAGTAATCAAAACAGTATGCTACTGGTATAAAAACTGATGCAAAGGCCAGTAGAATTGAACAAAGAGCTTAGAAATAAATCTACACATAATGGTCAATTAACTTCTGACAAACACATGAAGAAAATAGGATGGGGAAAGGATCAATAAATGGTATTGGGAAAATTGAATATCCACATGCAAATGAAGAAAAGTGGACTCACACAACACCATACACAAAAATTAACTCAAAATGAAAGCCATTAAATTCCAAGAAGAAAATATAGGGAAATATTTTGGACATGATACCTAAAGTACAGGTAACAAAAGCCAAAATAAGCAATAAGAACTATATGAAATGAAAAGGCTCCGTACAAGAAAGGAAACAATCAAAAAATAAAAAACCAACCTATAGACTGGGAGAAAATATTTCCAAACCTTTCCTGATAAGCAGTTAATGTTTAAAACATACAATGATGGAGTTCCTGGGTAGCTCAGTTGGTTAAGCATCCGATTCCTGATTTCAGCTCATGTCATGATCTCAGGGTCATGATCTCAGGGTAAGTGCAAAGATAGCCGACAATTCTAATTTGAGGGTCATTTAAATTTTATTCTTTATTTTCTAACATGGTATATTATGAAAATAAACACATATGGTTGGTAGCTATAGTTCTTTATCTGCTTGTTCTTATTAACCAACCAAGAACAAAAACAAATTATGAAGGGGGCACCTGGGTGGCTCAGTTGTTAAGCTTCTGCCTTTGGCTCAGGTCCTGGGATCAAGCCCTGACTTGGGTTCCCTCCTCAGTGGGGAGTTTGCTTCTCCCTCTCTCTCTGCCCCCCCAATTCATGCTCACACACACACACACACACTCTCTCTCTCTCGAGTAAATAAATAAAATATTAAAAAAAATAAACTATAAGGAACTCATGACAAATAAAATGTTCTTGGAAATTTTGGACTATTTCACTAGTGGATGGATGAATTGTAAAAGGATGGTTGCATCTGCATACCTCATAACAGGTTTATATTTTTGTAAGTATTTAACTTGATTTCATTGTAGAACAAAACATAATTTCTGGTAATTTCAAAAGAGATTATTTTATCAGTGTATGTCTAAAAGAAATATAAGAGAAACAAAACCAAACCCAAAATAAAACACTACAATGAGATACCACCTCACACCTGTTAAAATGACTATTATAAAAAACAGATAAGATAAGGAAAAGGAGAGGAGCCTGAGTGGCTCAGTCCCAAAGCATCTGCCTTTGGTTCAGGTCATGATCCCAGAGTCCCAGGTTGGAGCCCTGCATTGGGCTCCCTGCTCGGTGGGAAGCCTGCTTCTCCCTCTCTCACTCCCCCTGCTTGTGTTCCCTCTCTTGGTGTGTTTCTTTCTGTCAAATAAATAAATAAAATCTTTAAAAAAAATGATTAGGAAAAGGAACCCTTGTGCACTGTTGGTGAGACTCTAAACTGGTACAGCCATTGTAAAAAATCCTATGGTGGTTCCTCAGAAGATTAAAAATAGAACTACCACAGGATCCAGCTATCCCTCTTCTAGGTATATATATATATACCTAGAAATAAAATAAAAGAAATAAAATCAGTATCTTAAAGAAGTATTTGCATTCCTATGTTCTTTGCAACATTTTTTCCACAATAACTAAATTATGAAAATAACCTATCTCCTGATAGATGAATGAATAAAGAAAATGTATTAAAGAACGGTGTCTACTCAACCATAAAAAGAAAAGTCTGTCATTTGTAACCACATAGATGAATCCAGATGACATCATGCAAAGCAAAGTAAGTCAGACACAGAAAGAAAAATACTGCATGATCTCACTTATATGTGGAATCTAAAAATGCTGCAGTCTTAGAGCCAAAGAATATAATGGTAGTTGCCACAGGCTGGGTGGTGGAGGGAAAGAGAATATATTGGTTAAAAGGTACAAATTTTCAGTTGTGAGAGAATAAATTCTGGTGATATGAGTACATCATGATGATTTCAGTTAACAATATTGTGTTGCATGTATCTGAAATTTGCTAATAGGTAAATCTTCAGTGTTCTCACCATAATTTAAAAAAATATAAATACGTGAGATGATGGATGTGCTAATTAACTTAATTGCAGTAATTATCTCACAATGTATACATATATTAAACCAATATGTTATACCTTTTAAAAAATTGAAATAGATATTTACATAGTCTTTGCCTTTCTTTTTTTAAAAGATTTTATTTATTTATTTGACACAGAGAGAGAGATCACAAGTAGGCAGAGACGCAGGCAGAGAGTGAGGAGGAAGCAGGCTCCCTGCTGAGCAGAGAGCCTGATGCCGGCCTCCATCCCAGGACCCTGAGATCATGACCTGAGCTGAAGGCAGAGGCTTTAACCCACTGAGCCACCCAGGCGCCCAGTCTTTGTTTTTCTGTGGTCAATTGCAATTGTCTTCCACACTTCCTTTCTCATATCCTTCAGCAACCATCATAAGACATTCAAATGAAACTCGGCTTTGTTTTGTCATTGGAACATTAAATTATTTTACATTGAGTTCTCCTGATTAGCATTTAGTAGACAAAAAGAGAATTTTTCAAAGCATTTAGAAAGTGGAAAATATATTCAATTAAAAAAAAAAAACAATGTAGGGCAAAAAGCATATGGGAACTCTACCTCTTGTAGCCTTTCATTTCTACTGTATCCATTCAGAAGTTTTAGATGATTTTTCTTTTTTACTTTCAGCCATTGAACCATTCAGGAAGAAAAGTGATTGTTATAAAGGAACACAAGCTAGTATGACTGGGGAAATAAAAAGGCTGAGAAAAAATAGATAATGGAAACAAAAGAGTTAAATCAGGTCAATGGCTAACAGAAAATGTGCAAAAATGTAGTCATGAAAGGGAGATATAATTTGGAGGAAAAATGAGATGAAAATTTTTTCCTATTTGAGAATAAATGAGGGCATGATTGAAAGCTCATGGGAAACACCTCCCAGACAGTCTTTCATTAGTTCATTCATTCATTTCTTTATCTCTTTACTCATAATTTATTCATGAATTTATTTACCTATCCCTTTTTTTCTTTTTTTTTTTTAAGATTTTATTTATTTATTTGACAGAGAGAAACACAGCTAGAGAGGGAATACAAGTAGGAGGAGTGAGAGAGGGAAAAGCAGGCTTCCCACCAGCAGGGAGCCTGATGCAAAGGTGGATCCCAGGACTGGGAATCATGACCTCCAGGGAAGGCAGAGGCTTAAGGACTGAGCCACCCAGGTGCCCCTACCTTTCCCTTCTTAATACTTAGGAAAAGTATTCAAGTATAGGAAGAAAAACGTTTCTTTGGAAATATATACACTGTCTGGAACATATCCTTCCAAGTTTTCTGCTTCTGTTTCTATGGGAGTGGTTTTGTAACTCTCTAAATTTAGATAGCCAGTAACAATGCAAAATAATTATAACATGTATACATGTAATTCTGTCCAGTGGAGATAAAATTGACTTCCTTCTTGAATTATGGACATTTCAATATTCTGGATTTACAATGTTTCTGTTGTTTGGAGTCTCCTTTGGGTTGGCTGTAATACATTACCAGTTTAGTCATTATTGAGTTAAAAAAATAAAAAAATGTTAAAGAATGTTTATTTTTCTGTGTATGATAGTTATGGTTTTACCTATTTTTGAAAATTGTCTTTTAACAGCCCTCTTGTTTTATAAATATTTTGGATTTTAAAATTTACTTTGGGGAATAAAAGAGTCAGTGGTAGTGGTTATATATGACCATAACATTTCTGTGTGGGCATTTAGTATCTCAATTCTAACCTCAAACCTTATTAAGACTAAGCGGATCATTTTTTAAAGAATTTATTTATTTAAGAGAGAGTGAGTGAGACAGAGAGCACACCAGTGGGTAGATGGGCAGATGGAGAGAGACACACAGAGACTCCTTGCTGAGCAGGGAGCTTAATGAGGGACTTGAGGGACTTGATCCCAGGACCCTGAGATCATGACATGAGCCTAAGACAGAGCTTAACTGACTGAGCCACCCAGGTGCCCCATGAAGATGGTTTTTTTAATTAAGTAGCTGACAGTGTCTTGGTTCATATTTTATTTTAAAACCAGAAAACATGTTCCAACTAAAGAAGTCCCAGTGGTTCTTGGTGTCTTCCTCTCTTCCTAATCCCATATAACTGTCACCTTAACCAGCTGAGAGCACCGCTGACTTACATTCATCCATACACTACACAACAATTCAATTGTGCTCTAGCCCTTTTCCTGAAGGAAGAATAGTATTATCTTTCCAGTTTTCTCCTTTATGAAAACTTGCTTAACACTAAAGGCAACTTCCAGAGATATCTTCGTTTTCCAAAAAAATACTCAAAATTCAATTATACAATCATATTTAATGTAAGAATCATAAATCTTACTTCACTATATTCAAAGTGTAGGGTCAACCATAATTGCTAGTTACATTTAGGAAAAAATGTGTATTTTTGCACTACGCCTCCATGCTGATTCCACTACAAAATTAATTTTATCACGATATCAGTAAAGTTACAAGAAAAATGCAAAAGGGATGAGAAAAAAAAAGAGAGGAAGAAGGAGGAAGAGGAGGAGAGGAAGGGGAAGAAGAACCATCAGAAAAGAGAAAGGGGAAAAAATGAAGGAAATAAGGAAAGAAAGGAGGGAGGGAGGGTGGGAAGTAAGGGAGGAAGGGTGGAGGGAGGAAGGAAGGGAGGGAGGGAGGGAAGAAAGGGAGGCCAGTGGGGAGGGAGGAAGGAAGGGAGGGAGGGAGGCCAGTGGGGAGGGACTTCCTCTGCTGTTGCAAGTAAATGACAGCAAATCTACTCATCATTTTAAATCCAGAGGGGATTTCCTTCTGGTAGTTTATAAATGGGTCAAAGATTTAGTTATAATTTTAAAAATTACTTTAGGTAGGGAAATTCAACATCTTAAGTAAATTAGAGCTTTTATAATAATAGAGCCTTTTAGAAAAATATATATCTATTTATGATAAATACATTAGTAATTTGTGACCTGTAGGACGAAACACTGGTTCTTGATTGAAACACACTATTATATTGTTTAACTTCAAAACTGCTGAAAAATAAAAGAGAAAGCAGTACATTCAGAAATACATTTTGAATGTTGTATTATTGATTCAGTTTATAGACACTCTTGTATCGAACTGGCTTTCATCTCATTTAGTAATCCCTGCACATCCTAGTCACGTTTTTCAAAGCTGTACTGAAGGAATGCTAAGTTTTCCATTAAGATAAAAGACACCAAATGTCACTCTTAACACAAAGGGATTTGGGTCTTCATATGTAGCATCACAACCCCTCCAGGCTAAGTGAGGAGGCTGACACCGAAGTGATAGATGACCCCACTGTCTATTACACACCGTAACACAATCCAAAAACTCTGAGTCACAGCTTGAGATAACGTTCAACAGCACATGTGGATTTTCTTAATGACACTACTTCTTGGGGTATCAGTTTAAAAATAAGTTCTTGCACTCTTATTTTAGTACTCAGAGTCCTATTTAAGCATAATACAGTACTTGATTTTATTAAGGAGCAAATTCAGTTTCAAGAGGTGGGAGGAGGTCAATCAAAAAGTGAGTGTGAAATAAAAGGCTTGCCTGGAAAGTACTTCAAAAATTCTGAAGGGTTTCTTTGTTTAACTCTTTTATGTCTTACATAGCTTAATATCTGTTACATATTAACACGCACACACACACATGCACACATTACAAAAGCAGAACAAAATATACGTCACAAAGGCAAACCAAAACACACATATCATAAGAACAAAACATAACAAAAACACACAAAAACCAAAGGGACATGCAGAAAATTCTTGATTGTGGCATTTTACCATAGATGTATGCACATGTCCAAACTCATCAATTAGTACGTAGTAACAAGTGCAGTTCTGTGTTTAACACTTATACCTTAATAAAGCTGTGAAGAACAGGTTTGAAACTTTTGTTACTAAAGTGTGTTCAGAAAATTTTAAACAAAAGCATTAAAACAAAAGATCCACAAAAGCAAAAAATAAAACTAGACTAAGGAAGGATATCCTGAATCAGTTCCTCCATAGTTTGCTGAAAAATCAGCTGATCCTGATGGCTTGAAGTTTGATCAGTCAGGGCCCAGTAGACAAAAAATAAAAATAAAAATAAAATAATGAAACCTTTAAAATCTGAAGATATTAGTCAAATAATTAAGGTAAACAAAGCTAATTATTTTTTAGAAAATGCCCTCTTAACACAATTGATGATGATAATAATCAGCAAGGCTATTCTGGAAGGATTGGTATTTTCCAATTTGGTTGGCTGACTATATTATATTGGTTTTTGGGTAATTTTCATATCTGGGCCTAGGACAGAAGGACAGAAAATTTTAAAGGCTTAGTAAACTAGATATAGTAACTTAGAAACTTATTTGGAAACAGAAAATATGTTGATAGTGAAATATGTGAACTATAAATTCACCTATATGTATTGAAATGAATAAAACTAGACTAAGGAAAGATATCCTGAATCAGTTCCTCCATAGTTTGCTGAAAAATCAGCTGATCCTGATGGCTTGAAGTTTGATCAGTCAATTTAAAATGAAAACAATACATATAAATGCTTATAATTTATACTTGTCGTGTCATAAGCTATTAAAATGAACACAAGATTTTAATATGTATGTAATTTGTAGGCTGTATTTCAAAGAAATCAAACACTGTTTCACTGTTAAAGACAGGCATTATTTTGCTAATATGTGAAAATCACTAATGTAATTACATTCATGAATCATTATGATCCATAAAAATAATATACTTCTCTGTTAAGGCAATTAGATCAAACTTCATGAATTAGAAATTTGGTAATGTAATAAATTGATCTTCTGGGAGATGCTGATTTTTCTTTGTATGCTTTATCACTTTGGTCTCTGTCTCAGGAATATTTCATATCCCTTCTGAGTCACAGAATGACAATGAGAAGAATAAAAAAGGAAAACATGACTTGTTACATTGGCACTCTGTGTTACAATTGTTGCTTGGCTATATCTGGATATTATTATAATAGTTTTGATATCTTTCTGCATTTATATGTTTATTTTATATTGCAGGACACATACATGGAGACCAAGTTATGCATCCTGTAATTTAGTATTGAAATGATCAATTATGAAAGTACTTAACAGATGTTTTCTTTATTCACTCTCTTGCCTTCTAATATATGCACCTACAATAGTATTTTCATGAAATGTTGAACTTACAACAATTGTGACATCATCTTACAATGACCTAAGAAAAAGCTACTAAGCACAAAGTATCAATTAAAGTGTAAATCATTTGGTTTATAATTTAAATTTATAATTTATTTGGGTATAAAATAAGAATACTAGTTCTGAATACATATATATGTATGAATATGCAAGACTTTGATAGTTTCTATGCAACACTGGTAGGTTCGATGGCAGGGTAGAAATGTCATTTGCTGGTGTTTATCCATATGTGGGTCTGGTTGCTTAGAAGTCATTTCATTCCTTGTAAAGGCCCTAGGATGCTGAGAACCAGACCTAACCTTCTGTTGGCCTCCTGCTTCTGCATACTATGGATACTAACACCATTTATTCTTATCATCAATGAGATTGAGTTTAACACCTGGATAACATAGACTATTTTTAAGACTAAAACTTAAAATAGAATTATAAAAATAGCCCAAATTTATTTAATATATTCACTCCAAATATTTATACTATTTGAAGAAAAAAAAAAGAAGTAAATATGGAATATCATCCAGTTATACGAAGTTATGTTTTAATTAGATATAAAGGGGAACATTTTAGCTTTAGAAATCTGGAAATGATTTATGACCTTAAAAGTTTATAATGCTTTTTTTTTAAGTTTATTATACTTTTAAGGCTTGAAATATTCCACTTCACACCTCTAACTTCTTCCTCTGATGTTTATATTATATCAAAAAAAATTTTAACTGCTCAACCTGCATATAAGATCTTAGCTTTCTATCTTTAGACTAATGCTATTGTTATTTCACTAATATCCAATTAATGTCATATTTCTATTCCTCACAAAGGGTTTAGTGGCTCTCAAATGTCCATATCATAAAGTTAAATTTCTTAGCTTGCCTCCAGAGGCTTCCACCTTAGTCTTAGTCTGTCTATTAACCAGCTGGGTTCTCAATAAAGCATCAGCCACATCACACTCCTTGCTTTCCTTAACAGGTCATCAAGCTCTTTGGCCTTAGCATCTTATTTGGACAGTTCCCTCTGTGTGGTAAGCCCTGGCCCATCTTTTTCTTATTCTACTTCCACTCATCCTCCTTGGTCCAGCTCAAATGCACTTTTATCTTGACACACCTCTTTCTTCTCTCCAAGGTGGAATAATTCTTTCATGTGGAATACTGGGCGAATGGAATCATGTATTTTAATTATTGCATCTAATTTAGTGATATAAAGCAATGATGACTAGTCACTAGAAGCATGCACTCTGAAGTCTGAGAGAATTAGGATTAATTCATGCCTGCTCCTAAAATGATGATTTTGGGAAATTTGCTTAACCTCGAGGTTCAAAATTTTCTAATCAGAAAAATCAAGGATAATAATAGTACCCATTCTGTTGGTTTATTATGAGTATTAAATTAGATCGTGCATATAAAATATTTTGCATAGGGCCTGGCATATGGACCCATGTTTATTTCTTTGCAATTATCATTCTGGGAAAAACACTGAGCATTTCATGTGCCTGTCTCTTGAATCATATTGTAAGCGTTCTTGACTGAAGGAAGTAGGTGATTCTATACACCATGAAGTGCACTCTTTTACAAACTGTGGCTCAAGAAATATTCATTGAGTGGTATCAAAATCATTTCTGATATCTTCCCAAATAATAATTCAATATACATGTCTCTTCATATCACATTAATTATTTTATTAAAAATTACCTAATTAACAATTTGTGAGGGCTTTGTGTTTTTAAAATGTTTTTAGTATTTCTTAACTTTTATGTATAGTAAAACATATCAACATTCTAGTAGAACACAAAATACCTATGTTGAATCTGGTCAATCAAAATAACATAAACTCTGGAGGAAAGATTTGATATCATCAGAGAATCTTGGAGTTTTAATTTTAAGTATCATATAACATGAATAATGTGTAATATTAATATTGAAACTAATAATGATATAATTATCTATTAAATACTTTTTATTTGGCAAGTGCTAACTCAGATAACCTTCCTAGTATTTGGACACTATCATTATCCTTATTTTATGGATCAAAAAATCTACCTTAAGTTTATTATTAACAACTAAAAATACAACAACCCTTTGTCAGTTTGACAAATTAGACACTATTAAAAGGCCTCTAAAGCAAACAACCAACTTTTGGGTAAAAGATATTCCAAAGACATTTCTGGGTCAGCAGAAGTAAAGGAAACTGGGAGACCTCTCCTGCCCAAACAAACAAACAAATAAAAAAAGCTGGAGCAAAAAGTCTTGAACTCTAAGAAAATGCCAATAACAGCTTGATCTGTGAGTGAGTGACAATATCTGCACTGTAATTGAATTCCTAGTTCTGGGCCATGGGCAGTTTGTTAGAGCTAAATCTGACACCATTGCTTTTAATTTGAAATCTTATAAAAGGATTAGAGTGCCCAAGGTTGGAAACATCTCCAGGTTTTCAACAAAAGCAATTGTATAGTCTCTCTGAAGTAAGGTCCTCAGAATTACCACTGAAGAAAACCAGTGACATCTGAATTAGAATCAGAGATGACCAAGCATGGAAGTAAATTTCCACCAGGAGTGAGAATCATCAGGAAAAACAGAGATTTAAATCCCTCAGAGGATATCAGATATTGGAAACATCAGAAGCAGAATATAAAATAACTACATATAAATGTTTTTAAAAAAGACTGGTGGGATCACAAAACTGAGCAATAAGTCTATCAAAAATGACAAAGCAGATTTGACAAAGAACCAGATAAAATTGTCAGAAAAAAAATGAGATAGTTAAGAAAAAACAGGATGGGTGAACTAAATAGCAAGTAAGAAGACATGACATAAAACTAGGGAATGGAAGATCCAAAAAAAATTACATATAAATGTTATTTAGAGATAGAAAATGGAAAATATATTTTTTAAGGATTTTATTTATTTATTCGACAGAAACAGCCAGAGAGGGAACACAAGCAGAGGGACTGGGAGAGGGAGAAGCAGGCCTCCCGCTGAGCAGGAAGCCGGATGTGGGGCTCTATCCGGAGTCTCCAGGATCACAACCTGAGCCGAAAGCAGTCGCTCAACCCACTGAGCCACCCATGTGCCCCAGGAAAATATTTTTTAATGTTAAAAACTATGGAGGAAAACAGAATATCTAACACTTATCTAATGAGTGTCTTCAGAGGGCAAGAATGGAGATAAGGAAGATGAGGCATTATAATGCTAAGAATTTTTCATAACTGAAGAAAAATAAGAATCCATACATATTAAATCATAATTCATAACAAACAGGATAGACTTAAGCAAGAATAAACATAGACAACTTTTCAACAGCCCCAAAGATATTTGAAAAAAGTAAACTATCTTAAAATTCATGAAGGAAATTAAATGCCAACTTAGGATTTAGGACTTATAAAATATCTTTTCTATTAATTTGGAAAGTATTAACATTTTGAGAATGTTGTCATTTGGTCCATGAATATGAAATGACTTTCCTATTTAATTTTTCTTTAATTTCTTTTAACAATTTGTTGTGGTTTTCCGAGTATGTTTTACATTTTGCTTTTTACATGTATCCCTGAATATTTTATCCTTTTTGATGCTGTTATAAATAAAATTGTTTTCTTATTTTCATTTTGTTTGTTTATTGCTAGTGCACAGAAATATAATACTTCCATATTGATCTACAGATTCAGGGCAATTCCTATTAACATTCCAGATGACTTTTCTTTTGTATCACTTGGAAATATAAGAGAACCAGAATAATGAAGACAATCTTTAAAAAAAATCAAAGTTGGAAGACACACTTCCTAATTTCAAAACTTATTACAAAGTTCAATAATCAAAACAGAATGTATTAGCATAAGAATGGAAATATCGATCAATGGAAAAGAATTGAGAGTTCAGAAACAAGCAAAATATCTGGAATTGTTTATTTATGGTCAACTGATTTTTGACCTGGGTACCCAATCAATGAAGAAAGAGCAATCTTTTCAACAAGTGGCACCAAAATACTTATATGTCTATGCAAAACAGTGAAGTTGGACCAATGCTTCATGCTATGTACAAAATTAACTCAAAATGCATTAAAGATCTAAAAAGTAAGAACAGAAACAATAAAACTGGGAGAATAAAGCCTATAAGTAAAACTTTATAACCTTGGATTATATGGATATTTCTTAGTTATGACACCAACACCATAAATAACTAAAGAAAAACACCAGATAAATTGGATGTTAAAATTAAAAATTTGTGCTTCAAAGCATGTCAGCAAGAAGTGAAAAGACAATCCAAGAATAAGAGAAAATATTTGCAAATCATGTGTCTGATGTGAAATTTCGATCTAAAAATACATAAAAAAAACCTCCTACCTCTCCACAATAAAAAGTAACCCAGTTTTAAAAAAGGAAATGTTTAGAGTAGACACTTCTCCATGAATACACACAACTGATCAACAAGCATGTGAAAACATGCTCAACATTACTAGTCATCAGGAAAATACAAATAGAAACCACAATGAGATATCACTTCATACCCACTTAGGTTGGCTAGAATCAAAAAGACATTCATTAAGACGTGTTAGTGAGGATGTAGAGAAGGTACATTGGTAGTGGGGTTGTCAAATGATTATAAAATGGTTGTAAAATGGTCTGGCAGTTCCTGGAAATGGTAAATACTCATAAGACCCAGAAATTCCACTCTTAAGTGTATGGCCGAGTGAGCTGAATTATATCCACACAAAAACTTGTACATGCTCATATAATACCCAAAGAAAGTGGAAACAATCTAAATTTCCATCATATCATGAATGCCTAGACAAAATCTCCATAAAATGGAATATTATTTATCCATAAAAAGAAATTAAACATTGTTACATTCTACAATATGGATGCACTTTGAAAATACATGCTAAATCAAAGAAACCAGACACAAAGGGCCATATCTTCTATGATTCCATTTATACAAAATGTCCAGAGGAAGAAAATCCATACAGATAGAAGATAGGGGATGGGGGAAAAGGATATGAGATTTGTGTGGAGGCTGATGAAATACTCTAAAATCAGATAGTGGTTATGATGGAACAACTTCATGAATATATGAAAAACATCTGGATGGATACTTTAAAATGGTGGATTTTATTGCATATGTATTATATCTCAATAAAGCTGTTTTAAAAATACAGTTCTGTATGTGACAATTGAAAGTATTCGAACACTGGTTGAATAGTTGTTGGTACTAAGGAATCATTTTTAATTTTTTAATGCTGACAATGGTATCATGGAATGCTTTAAAACAAGACAATCTATGATTTGATTATTGTTGAACATGATTGAAAGATACATGGAGGTTTATAATTTTACTTTCTACATTTGAAGATGGTAGATATTTGAAATTTTCCCATGAAGTGGGGGGAAAAGTAGGGTAACATTTATAGATAATATAATTATCAGCTTGAAAAAGACTCTAGTTCTCAGAGAATGTCTCAGAAATAATAAAAAACACAGTAAGTTGGTTGATATAAGATCAGTGTATAGAATATCAATTGCATTTCAATGCAGAAGCTATAATACAGTGCAAAACTTAGAGGAATGATTTAGGCTTAATATTTTGTTCAAAACAGAAGATTTTAAAGACCAATCACTTCTTGATTTGATCATAAAGTGACATTAGATCTTTAAACCAGAGTTTATCACTGACTAATAGAGTTATCATACAGCCATAAAATTCATGATAGAAAGTGAAAGCCTGCCTAAAATAACACCATCCTTTGTGAGAAAGTTGGCAAGAATGTCAAAGAATGCAGAAGATTCCATTCCCAGAACTAGTTACTGTATCAGATAATCAAACATTTATCCTTCTAAACCAAAAACCCCAAACAAAGAGTAATCTCAGAGAACAGAGTTTGCTTTTCTCATGTAATACCAGTTGTCTTATGTAACTTGATTGGCACTTTATCTCTTTTATGACTTAACTGTTCTGGCTAGGAAAATGCTTTCTGTAAATCTACTCTGTCTTACAACATGCTACATTTTCAGCTTGACTTTGGGATGGGGGTTTTTATTTTACCTAAGAGATGAAATCCAGTGGGGTGTGGGAGAAACCCTGTAAAAAAATTTTTAAGGAATATTGAGTAATCAAATTATCATCTTATCCTTCACATAGAAACTTGAGGCTTAATTCTGTAAGAACTGGTGGATGTTAATGATTAGGATAAGGTAGGTTCCAGCACACATTCAATAAAATAATCTTTGCCATCACAACCCAGGGAACAAATACTAGCCTAACAGGGCATATTACCTAACTGAAAATAACAACTAGATGCTGTTTTTTTATTTCCAGATAATTCCTATAAATTCTAGAAATTCATGGAGAATTATGATTTTTCACTCTTAAATGGTTATATCAGTATTTCAATTCTAAGTAGATAGTACATAGTTTTGAAGAAAATAATTATAGGTTCTGCCATAAAAAAGAAACTAACAGGATTGAGTTATCTCTTTGAGTGACTGAAATATTTCCATTTCTTATTGGGTAAATTAAATGAGATATTATTTATTTATTTATTTATTTATTTATTTATTTATTTAAATATTTGACTTATTTGACAGAGAGAAACACAGCCAGAGAGGGAACACAAGCAGGGGGACTGAGAGAGGGAGAAGCAGGCTTCCCGCCAAGCAGGGAGCCCGATGTGGGCTTGATTCCCGGTCTCCGGGATCATGACCTGAGCCGAAGGCAGTCGCTTAACCAACTGAGCCACCCAGGTGCCCTGAGATATTTATTTTTTTTTAATGCAACATATAACTGTTCATAGACAAGTTGCCTTCCTCAGAGATTAAAATGTCCAGGATACTATGAGATTATTTGTATAACTTTTAAACAAAAAGTATCAATAAATGTTTTACATGAACTAAAACAAATATTTAGTAATTCACAAATATGACTAAATAAACATGATGAATCTGATGATGGTGATATGTTACTTGAGAAGTGTTCAGAATCACGGAAACCTTCAATTCAATAAAAAAATTTGTAGAGTATTCTGAGTTTACTACTTACTGTTCACAAAACTGTTACTAGCATATTAAGCCAGAGTTTCCTAATCTTTACTAAGCAAGATTATAAAAGGCAAACAGATAGTTATCATTTATTTATCATGTACTGTTTGTAAAAAGTAGTAAATAGGCCACTTGTATCAGGACAGATGACTTGGTCTCACACTGGACTTTTCTTACTCAGTATATTTGGCCATAGTATTCAAAAAAACTACATCTTAAACAAACATCTCTAGTGATTGTTATATACCCTTTTATTTAAGGACAATGGCCATAAGGAGAACACTTTGAAAGTTCTCCATTGCTTTAAAGAATTTTTACATGTAGCTAGTCATCAAACCATGAAAGTCAGTGTCTTATAATACAAGAGGAATGTAATAGAAGTTTTATTCCAGGGGCGTCTGGATGGCTCAGTTGTTAAGCATCTGCCTTTGACTCAGCCATGATCCTGGAATCCCAGGATCCAGCCCTGCATCGAGCCCTGCATTGGGCTCCCTGCATCGGGCTCCCTGCTCCATGGGAAGCCTGCTTCTCCCTTCTCACTCCCCCTGCTTGTGTTCCCTCTCTAGCTGTGTTTCTCTCTGTCAAATAAAAAAATAAAATCATTTTTTAAAAAATAAGTTTTATTCTAGGTCTGCACTCATTTATGTGACCTTGGGTAAGTCACTTCTCTTCTCTAGACTTTACGTTCTCCAGCGATAGCATGAGGGGTTAAGCTAGATGACTTTTGGTTTATTGAGTCTATTAAAATCCAGCATAAAGAACTCTACGAACTTACTCCTATGCTAGGTTTAAGCAATGTGAAAATTTCATCACATATATGGGCACAAATAATTCCTATTCTCATTTTAAGTTAAAATTTATTGTGCTTTTAAATATATAGAAGTTAGAATTCTGAAGCCTGGCTTCTTTCAGCAATATGGCACCTGGATTTGGAGTAATCATTAAGAAATGGTGAAAGTTCTTTTTTTAAATAGCACAATTTACCATGAGTTCTTTTCCTCTGGAGAAGCTGGAGGGAAACTTAAAATACAGATCTGAAAACACTGGATCAAGTTTTAGTCTGAACCTATGAAAAAATATATGTTAAATAGTCATTTAAAATTCATTGTATACTGTAAACAGGATGGTTTGGGAATGATAGCATACAAATATTTAAGAGAAAAAACTCTTGGATGCTTTCTATCACTGTGTTCTCTCATGGCCTTGGATTTCACTTTGCATCACAGAAGAATATATCACTCTACGGAGTACATAGAGGGAATCTGTCCAAGACATTACACAGCTGGTACGGCCGAGGCACCCGAAGATCCAAATGGCACTTACATTATCACATAGTTCATAATTAAATGTTGTTCTACAACTATTATGAAATATTCTTTCTGCAGCTACAATCTATAAAACAGAAATCTCTTTGGTTTCAGAAGCTAGTTGAAATTTATACACAAATGAACAAGACTCTACTGAAATAGACCCATATAAAGGATACTAGATCATTCACTCATTGACTATTTCTTCCTTTCCAGAAAGAAGCCTATACAAGTCTTCCTTGCTATTCGCTGGAAAGCAAGAGCACTTTCTGCCATTTCAGCTATTTTTCTTTGCGTGATGAAATTAAATTTCCACTTCTAGCCTTGTAAGAGCATCTTCTGAATTCCAATGTGTTGATTCAGGTGTATGATTTTCCAAACGTCTTATAGAACTTTGGAAATATTCCACTCACATCTCTGAGCTCTGTATTTCTACATTTGTTTTCTTTTATTTGATTTCAATCTAACTCTGTGCCAGGAAAAAAAAAACATAAAAAAAATCCCTGCCTAATATCTATATGTATTTTGACAGCTTTTCTTCAATATAGATGGGATGTATTTTTTCCCTGTTTGATTGTGGATTTGTAAATTTTCATTTTGAGAGTGTTCAAACGATTAGTGTCAAGTGGGTATGCCATTTAGAAGTCTCTGACCTTTCTCCCCGTGCATTTCTCACTGACTTATTGGAATTAATCTATTAAATTCTTAACATTCTTTTAAAGATTTACCTTGATTTTTCTAGGATCATTTACTCTTTTCCTCTTCTCTTATATTGAAGAATTCCCAGCTACTCTTTGTTGAACTCTAAACATAAGAATCAATAAAAATGAACTAGTAAGTCAATTACATACACTGAAGGAGGAGAGTGACAATAAAAATTTATTTCCTCTTTATACAGCTGTGTAATAAAAGGGTTCTTCATTAGGGGCTGGGTAAGTTTTCTGTCCTATCATTTAGGGATTAGTACAGGAGACAATATCGCATTCTGCCAGAAGGTTCCCAGGGAAAGAGATGTTGAAGGATGGCTTCTTACTAATTTCGACATGGAGGGGATACATGTCTTTTCTCTCATTCCATTGATAAAGACTAGACACATGGCTCCATCTAGCCTCAAAGGAATCTGGAAATTGTAGCTCCTGTCTGTGCAGATGACCTCTAGCAACAGTTAACAATAATATGGACAAAAGCACAAATATTTATTAGCCTACTAGCTGTTGCTCCTACTTAAAGAAGTGAATGAAAGAGTCACATCAAATGTATGAATTCACAGTCTCCATTATTCTCAACTATACATTCTTTCATCATAGACACCTCTTTGAAGCTAAATACTTATTCTCCATTGTAGAGAGGACTTTGCTATCTAAAAACTCATAATTTAAAAAGTTGTTGACATAGAAGGTTTACTGAGCTGCTAAAATCACAAGGATATTCTTGTGTGATTATTGCTGCTTTTTCTTTTAAAAGGAAGAGTTCTTTTTCTACAGGGTAAAATGAGCTGGTAATTTACAATGTATCTCTTTAATTTACAAAGAGGGACCAAAACTTTAAATATTTTTCATCAGAGAGATCATGTGAGAAATATATATAAAGATATGATCCAGATAATATTCAAAGTGTTTTAGTTTTGGGGAGTAATGATTGCTCACTCAAAATTTCTTTTTGAATAATAGAAATACTATGGTTAGACTCTTTCCCTTGCAATGAATGAATGATTCCCTTTTGGAAATACACTTGCTATAAGAAAATCTGAATAAGGGCAGTTTTCCCCCAATTAATTAAAAATTCTCTCTCAATATCAATTTCTTTTCTACGCACACACAGACACACAGACACACACACATCATTTTACATAAAATAATTACATTTTAAAATTAAGGAAATGTGGGGCGCCTGGGTGGCTCAGTTGGTTAAGCTTTGGGCTCAGGTCGTGATCCTGGAGACCCAGGATCGAGTCCCACATCAGGCTTCTCGCTCAGCGGGAAGCCTGCTTCTCCCTCTCTCAATCCGTCTGCTTGTGTTCCCCTCTCACTGTGTTTATCTCTGTCAAATAAATAAATAAAATATTTAAAAGAAAAAGATTAAGGAAATGGACAAAATTTAACTATACTCTCCCCACACGTACTGAAATTACTGAAATGATTTCTTTTGTGCAGAAACTGAGAACTTGTTTAACATACCTAAGCAGAGAAGTGCATGTTTTAACATCCTTGCTCTTTTGTTTTCTCTTCAGATTTCCCAGGATTGATGATATACTCGATACAAATTTCAGGACAATTCACATTGCCTTAAAGGTTTTCTTTGAAAGATGTTTAGTCTCCAAATTGGGATGCAAATGCTTAACATAAACGATGACGTATTACCCTAAAAAAGTTAAAAATCCATTTGAACAAATTGTCTACCTTTTTGTTATAAGATTCAGATATCTTCTCTTGAGCAACAAATGGCTCAAGGTTGCATTAGGTAAGTAATTTAATAATAACTACACATTCAGTGATAAGGAAGTTAGCTTCTTACTATTACTCTCAATTATAGCTCTAACTATCAATTTAAATGACAGTTACTATGTGTCATTTAAAATTAACAGCTTAGCCAGTGTTTCTCAATTATTCTGAGATTAATCTCTCCCAAGGTACTAGTAGCAGGAGGAAAATATATCTTGACACATTTTACGAGCAGAGTTGAAAGAAAATTATGTCAGAAAACGTTTGGATAGACATTTGGTATCTCCTTCCTATGTTAAGAGCATAGTGTCTCCAGTTATTCAGAATTAAGAAAAATTAATTTAAATTTACATACACTTTTGGAAAAGAAAAATATATCCAAATTAGAATCAAACAAGTTGAAATTGAAGCCAGCAATTGAAATGAGGTATGACAATTGCAAATTAGTTTTAAATATGCTATGTATTTTTTTTTATTTATTTGTTTTTGTTCACTGAAGAAAAACTGGATAGCGCAAAACTGATGAGTAAGAAAAGAAATGCTTGATGAGTTTGTATTAAGAGAAGATGGCAAAACAGGAAGTGCTTCTGACATCCTTCACTAAACACAATCTAGAGATGCTACAGAATCAGGATGTAGTTTATGTGTTCCAATATGTAAAACAAAACTATGAGATAGGCTTTTGGAGACAGAAATGACTGGAAAATGCGGGGGACTGGCAAATAAAAATAAAAGACTTGCATGCCATTGCTGAAGAATAGGCATTGCTCTCCGTCCCCCATAAGACATTCTGAGCAGCACTGCCTTCACTATTACCACCTTAGAGGTAAGAAGCTGGAATATCACATCAATGCGCTCTGCCAAGGGAAAAAAAAAAGGATAGATAAACAAATGCAAGGAATGAGAAATATTTTCAGGAATATGAGTGACAAGACTAGAAGTAATACTTCTGTGTAATAAAAGCACCAGAAAAGTAGAAAATGACATGGAGGAAGTAATGATAATTTTAAGGATGATGTATCTGCACTACCTTGTTCAATACAATGTTGTTCGCAATAGCTAAGACATGCAACTCAACTGCTGAATGGATAAAGAAAGTGTGATATATACATACAAAAGAACACTATTCAGCCTCTGAAAAGAAGGAAATTTTGCCATTTGTGACAACAGGGGTGGACCTGGAGGGCATTATGCTAAGTGAAATAAGCCAGATATAGAAGTACAAATAGTATATGCTTCCATTTAAATAAGGAGTCTAAAATTTCAAACTCATAGAAGCAGAGAGTGGAATGGTGATGGCCATCATCAGAGGGAGGAGGACACAGGGAAGTATTAGTCAAAGGGTACAAAGTTTCAGTTATACAGGAGTAATTAGTCCTAGAGGTCAACTGTACAGCATAGAGACCATAGTTAACAATACTGCATTCAGAAGCAAACAGGATGGAACCATAATCTAATGCAACTGGCATAACAGAACGTGGCAACTGCACAATCAGAATGGAATTGGAGAATCATTTAGAACTGGACAGCTTTGAATTAATTTTTTTGCAGTAGAATAAAGCTAAAGAATTGGCATAGTCCCTCACCTGTATAACTGTAGATCAATAGCTATTCAATCACTAAAAGATTTACTCACTAGTACTAACCTACTGAAGATTTTACTTATTTATAAGAACACTTAGGTATTGGATATGGTGTTATTTATAGAGATAATAAACAATGGTGTAAAATGGTTGCTCATATTATACATACAAGAATTGACATTTGATGTGTGCAGGTTGAAACTGCTAAAACAAACAAACAAACAAACAAACAGCCCCAAAGTAATATTTACTAAAGGGTGTTAAATTTTCTCCTGTATTGACATGGAGCAGATACATTTAGATGAGTACTTATGACTCAAGGAGATTTAATTAATTTGGATTCAAATGTTACTATTCACATTGCAAAATATGAGAAATGACCAATGGGATGGGGGAAAATTGAACCCTATTCCTTACAACTTAACAGTTCCACATGTGCCCTATAATGAATACCCATGAGTAAACTTTAACGATGGGTAATGGTCTTGGTGGGATATGTATGTCTTATATTAGAAACACTGTATGGGAAAATGGTACTACTTCCATTGGCCTTGGTTTAATCTGTAAGAATAATATAACATATAATAATGGATATTCACAAGAGATATATTGAGCTATGAAGAAAAAATCCAACTTTAGACTACCAAGTCCCTAATGTTAATTATGCCTTAGGAACCAATCGGGAATAATGAAAAGAGCTGAAGAATAGCTATCAAATTGAAAAGTACTTGGAAAAAATAGGTTACTAAAACATATCAATAATTTGTAAAGTTTTTATGTAATGGAGAATCCTTACACATAGCTACCAAGAATCTGTTTTAACCATGAATCACTAGTATATTTTCAAAAGCTATGAGTAGAAAGCTAATATACTTAATTCTATAATTCACCCTGTTAGAACATGAATTGTTGCTTTCATATCTATGTTATGCATACCATTTTTGGACTTGCTGACTACATGTACATTAAGAAAAACTCAAAAAAGAAATTAACACTGCAATATAAGTTGTGCAAAAACCCTGCTACTATAAATAGTATCAAAATAGGAATGCTTGTGGGAAACTGGATTTAATTTAATCTTACTGAAGAATGCTGAAGACTGTGACTAACCATACGTACTGTCAAGAAGATGCACTGTCAGGGGTAAGCACAGGAGGTACTAAGAATTACAAAAATCATTGTGTCAGGGTAAATAATGTAACTGTTGATGCAAATCAAACAGGTACTGACTGTTTCCTAGTCGTACAATGATGTAACAACTGTAGCTTTAATTTCATAAAATAGAGTAAAAAATTCACTATAGCTCTATAGCTTTTGTGGGCTACCTTCATTGACTTTGCTTTTCCTTTTCCTTCTTTTTCCTACCTCAATAATAAAATTAGCTACTGCACTTTTTTGGAATTGGCATGTTCTTTGGGTTATGATTTTTTTTTTTTACTTTCTTAATATCTGCAAAGTACAGTCACCGCAAGTATATTAAAGACGTCAAATCCCTCTTCATCAGCAAAATCCATATAGACACTGCGATCCCAAGGGAGCAGTGGGTCCCTGGAATGTTCATAATGTGGGGAAACTTAATGTGTTTGTTATTGAACAGGACCACCACCTTGAGCAAGTGAAGTTCAATGCTGCCAGAGACCTCTACATGAGTTGTGTAGGATTTCCATTAGACTGCCTTTCTGAGAGATAGAAGAGGGAAATATCCACCATCTGGTCTCTGTGAACCCCCCATTTGTCAAGTTATGACCTTTGGACGGCTAACTCCACTGCAGTTCCATCTTCCTGTATGTGTCAGAATAGGCCTCCTATCCTGGCAGGAAAGAAGCCCTGGGCAGAAAGCCAGAGGTAGATGGTATAGCTGGGGCAAGATCTGTCAAGTTTTATCCACAGACTGCTGGCTGCCAGATTGGGAGTAAAAAGATAGGTAGGAAGGAGGGTCACGGTAAGCTCCTGGTACAATGCCCTTTCACCACCCATAAAATCATCATATACATTTTCACTGTATTGTACCAGTGGGGTGAAATTTGTTAAAATTATCTCATGTACCATCATAATTACATTTCTCAAACTTTATTTGGACATGATCTACAAATAACATATAGCTGGATACAACAAATAAGATATTTAAGACATTCATATCTATAACTAATGACAGACATTTGTCTCTAGTTTATTTTTACTTATTTTAGATCTTGAGATTAGTGTCAGTTTCTTCAAAAAGAAAAGCATGCAGGGGCCTGGGTGGCTCAGTCATTAAGCGTCTGCCTTCAGCGCAGGTCATGATTCCAGAGTCTCGGGATCCAGCCCCCCATTGGGCTCCCTGTCCATGGGAGGCCTGCTTCTCCCGCTTTCATTCCCCCTGCTTGTGTTCCCTTTCTAGCTGTGTTTCTCTCTGTCAAATAAATAAATAAAATCTTAAAAAAAAATAAAAGAAAAGCATGCATTTTTATTAATACTCTGGAACAAATTAAATAACATAGATTTTACCTAACACTCATTTATCTTTTCTTTTAAAGATTTTTTAAAATTAATTTATGTTGACAGAGAGAAGCACAGCTAGAGAGGGAACACAATCAGGGAGAGTGAGAGAGGGAGAAGCAGGCCTTCTGCTTAGCAGGGAGCCCAAGGCAGAGCTGGATCTCGAGACTCCGGGATCATGACCTGAGTTGAAGGCAGACACTTAATGACTAAACCACCCAGGTGCCCCCACCTAACACTAATTTCTTAAGACACATTTAATATTTGATTAAATTAGTTCTTTGGAAAGCTTTAAATTTTGATCCATAATTATTTATCTATGCACATTTGTTATCTCTTTTTGAATAAGCCTTCATAATTTACATTATTTTTGAAATGTGTCCATTTAATTAAAATAGTATAATTTAAAGCTAAAGCTACATAGAGCATTCCAATTTTTAGAATGTCTTTTGAATCGGTAACTATAATCTGTTTATATTTTGTTATGCATATCATTTTTCTTTTCATTCATTTTTCCCCTTAGAATTGCTAAAGTTTTGCTTAATTTATGATGATTTTCAAAACAGAACTCATGCTTTTTATTTATTAATTCCACTATTTTTAGTGTCTAATTTAATATGTAGCTGATTTTATTAATAACTTCTGTCTACTTGTCTTTGAAAATCAATATACTTTGCCAACAACTCACAAAGCTATATAAAAACAATCTTTTGATTTGATAAATATAAACATTTATTACTATAAACTTCCAGATATACAGCTTTGGCCAGGGTTTATAAGCTTTGTTATTAGCAGTTTTTGTTAATTTATAAATCATTTGTACTGGCAATTTTTCTCTCCTTTTTGAAATGAGGGTTATTTGAAGGAGCAAGGCTTGCTTATGAGTAGGAATCATTGTCATTAACTTGTGAGAGTTGTTGAGCCTCTTTTTCAAAAAATATACACACATATGCACAATTACTCAAACTTTTACAAATAATGTCAAGATGCCTATTGATCACCTAAATCTAAACCACCAATTAGAAATTCACCATTAAAATAATCTTTTAACAATTTTTGCATAATTATACTGTATTAGATTCTTTTTTTGTGATTCACATTTATCTGATTTTTGTTACAAGGTTTCTCCCTGGAGAATTATATTAATCAGTGGTTATTTAAAAAGAGATATACATTTTCCAGTATATTTTAGTATAGATAGTAAGTATCTAGTATGTAGTATGTAGTATATAGTATGTAGTCTTTATTTTAAGAGGTAGTCATTGAAACTTTATGAATTATGTCACTTAGATTTACTGTATGATTTTTATCTTTTTTATACTTTAAAATATCCTATTCTAAAATATACATGTTAAAGGATACTGCATCAATTATACAGTCAGTTTCTTGGGTTTCTTCTTTATAATATTCATTTATTTGAGGGAGAGAGAGAGAGAGAGCAAGAGTCAGAGGGGCAGAGGGAGAGGGAGAGAGAATCTCAAGCTGACTTTGCACTGAGAGTGGGGATCTTTTTTTTTTAAGATTTTATTTATATATTTGACAGAGAGAAACACAGCTAGAGAGGGAACACAAGCAGGGGGAGTGAGAGAGGGAGAAGGAGGCTTCCTGCCAAGCAGGGAGCCCGAAGTAGGGCTTGAACCCAGGACTCGGGGATCATGAGGCAGACTCTTAATGACTGAGAGACCTAGGCTCCTCGAGAGGGGGGATCTTAACAATCCATGAGACCACAAACTGAGCCAAAACCAGGAGTCAGATGCTTAACCAACTGCTCCACCAAGGTGCCCCATTTTCTTGGATTTCTAAGAGTTTCTATCCTATATACCTGTTATGTAAATTTATGATTTTGTACTTTCATTCACATACTAACATCAATTTAAAATAACTGGACTTTTTCTTGTAATTTTTTTGTCTTCATTTATGTTCTTCTGATATTATTGTTAAAATCTCTGCCTTCTTTTAAATTGAATTTGCTTAACTTATTTTTGGATTTTATGAGCCATTTGTTTTAAGTGTTCCTTGTGTAACTAGTTCATATCTGGTACTTTGGACATTTAACCCATTCCTATTTTTTTCAAGATATTTGAAAATTTTAAGGTTTTAATTCCAACTATAAGGTTTTATAATATGTGTGTGTGTTTACTTATCTTCAAGCTATCTTTGTCTTTTATGCTCTTTGAAACATTAATCAAATTGTTTCTAGTTCCTTTTTCCTGTGCTTTTGGAATTGATACATGTTTTATTCTAATAGTGATTGCCTCAACAAAAACAGAAAACTAGAAAAATTTGAATCTGTACACCTAAATACCATTAAGAATAAAAATGAAATAATGCATAGATGTTGAAATAATGTCTCAAGAACATAATTTTCTAATTATCTTGCCTCATTTTCTTCCCACTTCCTGGACTTTATTAAAACAATCTAGAGGCACCTGGGTGGCTCAGTTGGTTGAGCGACTGCCTTTGGCTCAGGTCATGATCCCAGAGACCCGGGATCGAGTCTCGCATTGGGCTCCCTGCTCGGGGGGGAAGCCTGCTTCTCCCTCTCTCACTCCCCCTGCTTGTGTTCCCTCTCTGGCTGTGTTTCTCTCTGTCAAATAAATAAAATCCTTAAAAATAAATAAATAAATAAATAAATAAATAAATAAAACAATCTAAAATTCTTAATTTTGTCATCATTATTACATGATTAAATTTCTTAAACTGCTTTCTTAACAGATATTAATTTTCATATCTATGTTAATAATCACTTAGATCATATAGAAATAAGGGTTTTATTGCTCACAATTTTTAGAAAAGTTGTTGGCTTAAACAATATCTTTCTTTTGATCTTACATTTGAAAAATTATTTGGGTGTGAATAAAAGACTTTCCTTGCTAATATTGTTTCTTCAAAGCTCTACTATCATGAATAATGATATTCTCTACTTCTTATTGCTGTGGAAGAGAAGTCTGAAGCAAAGATTATTTTCGTTTTCTTGACTGTTTAGATTTCTCTTTCTTTGCCAGATGCTTCTATTATCTCTTTATCTTTGAAATTCAGGTATTCTTCTAGAAGAAATTCATGAAATGAAAGCTTCTGTGATAAAGGTAGGCACAGATTATTTGCTACTTCCTCCATTCAGAATTGTCCTATTATCCTTGATTCCTTCTTGGCCTAGAGATTTATTTGATGAACAGAATACCCAGAAATGATGGAACTTCTGGGGCCAGTTCATAGGAAACCTTGTAACTTCTAGACAGGTCTTTTCTATGAAAACAGTAATGCGAAACTGCCAGATCATAAACCCAACAATCCTGAGATTACCAGGCCATGAGGAAGCCATGTTAGCCCCAAGGAAAGGTCATACAGGGAGAGACAGAGATGTTGGAGTAACTCCACCCCACCTTCTCAGCCTTCTCAGCCCAAGACTAGACACTCAAATGAAGAAACTATTTTGCACAGATGTTACACGAAGCAAAGAGGAACCCTTATAGCATCCAGATTGAAGGCCCGAGGCACATGGTCTGAGTCAAGCCTTCAGAACCATTCAGACTGCCATAAGCTGAGGTCTGGGCTATCATGGGCAAAGAATAACTGCTCCTGCCAAAATTTAAAACCCAGAAAATGGTGAATGTGACAAAATGGTTTCTGTTTTATGGAACTTAGCTTTAAGGTAGTTCGTTAGCAATGATAGAAACCCAGAATACTTTCAAATATGAAAACTAAAGATGTTTTCTTCTTCACCCCAAATTTAAGTGATACTATCATTTCTTTGACAATTGCTTTTTGGCCTTCACTCTTTGTTTGTTGTTGTTTTTTTTTTTTCCCCCGCTTTTGGTAATGCTACTATTTATAGATTGGATAGCTTAGATTTGCTCCCCATATCCATTTCTAAATCAGTTTCTATCCATTTCATATACTTTTTCAGTCTATCTTTTCATCTTTCCTCCCTGAGAAAACTCTTCTTGTCTTTTAATTGGGGAATCCAGCTTTTTGCTGTATCTAATTGGCTCCTTACTGCTGCACTGAGGTTATTAGTTTAATAGTTATATTTTATATCTCCAATAATGCTTTCCTTCCCCAAATTGTTCCTTTTCTGTGAAAGCACTGTCATCATATATTAATGTAATACACTGTTAAGTCTCATGGTAAATACTGTTTGGATTGTTTTTAAAATGCATTCTTCTGCTTTTAGAAATTTTGTTTCACTGGTCGTCTGAATATTTACATTGGTTCTTGTGGAAGAAAACTGCTACAGGTTTTTTAATAAGTGCACACCTTATTAAATAAAATTCTTAATATCTTACTCAGCCTTTTCTCAATTCCCTCCAGTAAAATTGGATTCTATAGAAAGATTTCTTTCTTATAATGCTAACTAATGAAATTCCAGATCCTTCCCTTAGAAAATCATGTTTGCATAACCAACAAAAGGAGTCTAAGGAATAATGAAAGAAGTATAGTTTCTGCAGATTTGGGGGAGAGATACTCTTTTGCATCATAAAACTTTTTAAAATAATCTCAGGTGGTAAAGTGTTAAAATGAGAACTTTCCCAAGAATGTCCACTTTATTCTTTTGTGTAAAATAGACACATTTATGAATATTCATAATTGTTATTAACTTGTTCTGTTCTCTGTTTAATACACGTGCCCCTGAGAATACATTTTGAACAAACGAGTATTATGATCTTATGAACCTCCCAAGATTTCAGAAATTCTTGCTACAATCTGTGAAAAAATGTTGTGAAGATTCTCTTTCAGCTGTGTTTTTTTTAATATGTTAACAACATTGAAATTGACATCTCAAATGCCTAAATGGTTTATATTAGTATTCTCAGTGAAATGAGAAGGAGATCATCAGTACTTTCATCTCCCAAGACACAGTAGAAATATAAAAGCCTATGAGCCTTTTAGAGTTATTCTTTAACAAATAATGACAAAATTTATGTTTTTGTTTAAGTTCCACTCTTTTGACCTAATGAATTTTTTGGTTTTTTGATTTTTCTCTATTTTCATATATTTACAAAAGAAAATATTCATTGGTAATTGAGGAATACAATATCAGAGATTGCAAATCTTAAGAAACTTCTTTATCCAGAAACAATCTCCCTTTCATGTCTTTCTGGACACAATTAGAGCCATTCTTCCATTGACCTACTATAGATTAGACCTATAAGAACTAATCTGTGTTCTTGTGTCTCTCCAAGACCTATCCTCTCTGGGTAGTAGCAGTGTATATGAACTTCAAGCAGCTTATGCATGAACTGTTGTCTCTAAACCCAGTCATGTGTTTAGTAGGGACAACACCAGCATTTCTCCTGCATAGAGGATGCTAATTGAGTTCTGCAAGGTTGGGGAAAGACAAAGAAGAAATACGAATTTTTTTGATCACTATCTTTTCAAGATTTCACACAGAGTAATACATGAAAACTAGTTGATGCTATAACCAAGTTTTCTCTCAACCTCCCACACACTTCCTTTGAGGATTTGCTGAAAGATTCCCTCTCTAATATGCACAGTGGTACTGAAATTTCCCAGCCGTACTGTTGGGTCATTTGGGCAAAAAAACTGATAGAGAGGACTAAATATGTGAGCTTTGCTGCAACTTCAGTTCTGGCATTGCTTTTTTAATATTTCAATTTGTTCTTTAAAGTAACACTTCTGATGTCTGGCAACGGAGTGGAAATGAGTATTTTTTAAACTTCCATTAAGGTTGCAACACTTTATCATTTATGCGCTCTAAAAATTTTTGGTAAAATGGTGTTTTCATTCAAATGTTCAGATTTCTTTGGCATAATGTACTATTAAAGTTTTTGTCCTTGATGTCACTATAATATATGGAGCAAAATAACTAATAAAATAGAATTTAATACTGAACCAGTATTTATGTCTGGATAAATTAAAGCTAAAATTTATGGTCTTTGGATAAATAATAAATGTCTAAGTAATCTATCCATAAAGGAAATAGTGAAGAAAATATTAAGAATTAAGACCCTAAATACTAAAAATTATATGACAAGATATCATAGATAAAATTAAATAAGGCAATTTTGGAGTATATTTACTGAACATATGCTAGGAAAAAAATAAATATATAAGGAGTTATTTTGGGGGGCACCTGGGTGGCTCAGTTGTTAAGCATCTGCCTTTGGCTCAGGTCCTGATTCCAGAGTCCCAGGATCGAGCCTCACATAGGGCTCCTTGCTCAGTGGGGAAACGTGCTTCTCCCTCTCTCATTCCCCCTGCTTCTGTTCCCTCTCTAGCTGTGTTTCTCTTTGTCAAATAAATAAATAAAATCTTTTTTAAAAAATGAGTTACTTTTTATATTATAGGAAAAATACTATGTAAGTATGATTCATAATTTACATATAATATAAATGTTAGTAAAATACAGAATAGTCTCAATTTTCACATATATCAAAATTGTTTAAAAAGCAATTAAGTTTTATTTCATATCTTTTAAATCAATAAAATTTAAATTCAACTGTTGTTCACAATTCTGACTATTGGTTATTATAAAGTTGATATACATTATGGGTAACAATGTAGATTGTTACAATACTTTAACATGTAATATGCTAGTTCATATTAAAACATCAACCATCTTTGTACACTTTGCTCAAGTAATCTTTCTTTTGAAAATTTATATTTTTAAACAGTTAAAAAACTTAAATATCTATAAATCTATATACATGAAGAGCTTCATGAATATGTTTCTTATAATAATGAATTTCAAACTGTTGAAATGTTCTATAAAGAATTGATTTAGTGAATTATGGTGCCAAGTTTAATGGGATATTTGCAAAACAAAATATATTTAATAGTTTCAGGCCACTAAAAAGATAAGTATGAAAATGTTGATAATATTTTTGTATGATGTTGAGAGAAAACAGCAAATTAAAAATATATGTCTATGCTATGCTTACGCTCAGGTAAAACACGTTTCACATACTAAAAAAACTTGAAAGACTTGTGGAAGAAATGTTTATATAAGGGGGTTGAGATTCTTTATGATTTTGTTTCATATAATAAAAAGTCTGTGGAAGTCATGAATGAGAGTAGAATCTACCATAAATCTAACATTTTTTCCTGATTATTACACTTGTAAATTTCAAAGAGTACTTTATGAAAAACTCATAATTTTTGTATTTGTGTAAACAAATACCTATGAATCGTACAAATATGTGAAGTATTATCAAACCAAGAATTTCCATAGTGTGGAATAATAAATAAATAATAAAATCCCTAATCCATATAAAGCACATAAATGTTGTGTGACGTAAAAATCTTTGGGTTAGTTTTCACACAGAAACTATAAAAGCAAATTTACTTTGTTATTATTTTTTAATTCACAATACTTTTATTTTTCCCAAATAGTTGCTTAGTTACTCATAAGTTCTTTTAACAGAAAGCCCATTATTTCCCACTGTGGAAAACTCCCCCATACATGGCCAAGAGATAACTTATTCAGTCTATGGTGGGTTCTGTTCTCTTCCTTTCCTTTGATACTATTTTTTATTTAAACTCAATTAATTAACATATAGTATATTACTAGTTTCAGAGATAGAGTTCAGTGACTCATCAGTCTTATATGACACCCGCTGCTCACTACATCACATGCCCTCCTTAATGTCCATTACCTTAAACACTATGTTAAATGGGCACCTGGGTGGCTCAGTCAGTTAAGCCTGCAGCTCTTGGCTTTGGCTCAGGTCATCGTCTCAGGATCATGAGATGGAGCCTGATGTTGGGCTTTGTGCTCACTGTAGAGTCTGTCTGAGATTCTCTTGTTCTCCCTCTGACCCTCCTGCTGTGCACTCTCTCTCTCTCTCTCTCTAAAATAATTAAATAAATAAATGAACTAATGAATGAATATTTTAAAAAACTAAAACTACATTAAAAACTATATTTATAAAAAAAGATTGCCTAATCCTTAAAGCTATAAGACACTTTTAATTTTTTTTAGATATTATGACATTTGAGGGAAATAACATTTTATAAAGGTTGAATTATTTTATCTTAGAAAATAATTGTGAACTTAAACACAAAATGGACAGTGAAATTTTAATATATTAAAATATTATCTATTTTCACCATGCAAGGTAGCTTAAATTAACTTGAAGTGACTAAAGGAAAATGAATAATGACTGCATAATTAATGAAAAGCTGATGAAATTTTTATGTAATGCAGATAAGCATACCAGTCATGTGACTGTTAGTGCAAGCCTGTGGCGTGGCTTACTCAGTGGGTATGATAACTGCCTTTCTCTGGAACACTGAGCGTGTGTAGTCTACCTACACTGCAGAGGGTGTGGTCATTCTTGGTTTCTCAGGGAAGAGTTTTTCATTTTCTGCCTCAATTTTTTTAAAGATTAATTTATTCATTTGAGAGAGAGAGAGAGAGAAAGAGAGAGAGACATTGTGTGTATACATAAGCAGGGGAAGAAGGTCCGGAGGAGGGAATTTTCAAGCAGGCCCACCTGGGGCTCAATCTTACCACCCAGGAGATCATGACCTGAGCCAAAACCAAGACTGAGACACTTAACCGACTGAGCCAAGTGACCTGACTTATTAGTTTTCTTAATTCAACTACTCAAATATGTGATTAGGATCACTATCTGGTTCAGTTTGAGGATTTAATATTTTACTCTTGAAAATATTTATGATATTCAAATCTTATTTGAGGAATATGATGCTTGGATAAACTGCATATAGGTAGGTAAGAGACTGATTAAAGAATACAACTAAAATATTAACTAAGATTATTTTAAGATTCATCATTTTTCCCAATGCCAACCTATACAGTATTGCATGTATTGATGACACTGTCAACTACAATCTAAATAAATCATGTGCTGACACCCTTCTTCAAGGAAATATAGTCCCCAAAACCAACCTTACTATTTTCTTGACTAATTTCATATGTAATATATATAGCTGTTCATCTTCTTTTGTCAGGATTTTTTTGGTTATAAATTTTAACTACTGTGGGTAATATATCATGTTTGTCCTTTATATTGCTTTCAAACAATAACTCTTGTACTATGAAATTCCTTCTGAGAATATATTACAGAGTTAGTACAAATTATCAGGTTTCTAATAAATAGTCCTTTTAAAAAAATTCACACTTCTGATATTTTCTAATTGAACTTACATACGTGTGTGTGTGTGTGTGTGTGTGTGTGTGTGTGTGTGTGAGGGAGTGTATGACAGGGAAATTGAATTACTAAAAAGTTGCACATTATTTTCCCAATTCTAAAAAACTCATTAGATATACACACTTCAGAATTTTCTTTTTTTTTATTTCACAGTTTTCTGACAAGAGTTGCTATTAATCTTAAACTCAAATATTAAGTAGAAGAAACGTATGTCCACATTGTGCTTTCACTTCATTTAACAATATCTCCTTCAATGACTGCTGGATAGATCGTCATTATTTCTCTCATCCTTTTTGTCAGGTGGTTGAGAGAATGAGGAATCAGGTAAATGTATGCTTTGTAGTTGAGTGAAGCTTTCTTCATGCTCTGTATTAAGATTCTCTTCCAGAGAAACAGACCAAAGAGGGTGTGAGTGTGTGTGTGTGTGTGTGCATGTGAGTGTGTGTGTCTGTGTGTGTGTGTGCATGTGAGTGTGTGTGTCTGTGTGTGTGTGTGTGTGTGTGTGATTTATTATGAGAAATCGGCTCACCCAGTCATGAAGGCTAAGAAATCTTAAGATGAACAATTAGCAAGTTGGAGACCCAGGCGCACCAATAGTGCACCTCCAGTTGAAAGACTGGCAGGCTTGAGACTCAAGAAGAGCGAATGTTTCGGTTTCAGACTGAAGGTAGAAAAAAACCTGATGTCTCTGTCCCAGGAAGGCAGGAAGAATATCACCTTATTTGTGGGATGGTTAGCTTGTTTGTCCTACTTTGGCCTTCCACTAATTGAATGAGACCCATTCACATTAGGGAAGGCAATTTGCTTTATTTACTCAGTCTACTAATTCGAATGTTAATTTCATCCCAAAACACCTTCACAAACAGACATCTACAGAATATTATTTGAGCACATATCTGCATTTCATGGCCCAGTCAAGGGGATATACAAGATTAACCATCACTTGGTCTTTGGATAAATGAAACATCTTGTGAAGAACACCATAACAATACAAAACTGCCTGCTTTCTAACTCTAAACATTTATATTTGGGGGTTTAAAATTTTTATGTTGGCTAATTTTGGAAAGAATGAAGTTGGCCTTGAATTGAAGACTGATAATGTAGGAAGTCATAGAGCATCTCAATCTTCCTCAATTAATGGTGATGGTTTGGCTATTTTTATTTTATTGATTTCAGAAAACTTTGAGAATCTTTTGGAATTGGCTATACTTTCATGTGCTCTTGCCTTCATTTTTTTCCTCTTTAAAATCTATGTCATGATGTTTTCAGATATTGGCCCTAACACAAAAGGAAAACTATAACACAGAACAAACTAAATAGCATTTTGAGACTAAGTATGGGGTTTTTGGATAGTGCCTTTAGGTGGTGGCTATTTCTTATTAAAGAGTAGGACTAGTTATTTGGTAGCATCAAGGGTCCCTCTTGTAATTCTGGAGGTCACTTTATTTTTCCAATTTAACCATATGATGGGGCTTTTGGCTTTAAGGCTTACTGGCACTGGTGCTCTCGAACTTCCTATATAGAGAAAATCCTAAGACATCTCTATAAGTGCTTGAACTCTTCTTTATAGAAAGTTTATATTTGTGGCTAAAAGAAATATAGACTAGATAACTCTAATAATGAACCAACAGAGAATACATGAAAAATTTGAGGATGTGTGCTTTTCATCTAAGAACCAAAAAACAATAAAAATCAATAAATAGTGACTTAATCTTCCAAGTACAAATTACTTGATCTTTTAGAGTAAAAACTTAATTGATCCAAATTTGTGTCCTCAAGTCAAAAAGGAAGACTACTTTTCTTGATTCTAAAATCTCATTGAAATAAAAATCTCAGCAAATGATATAGCGGGACCTCCCTGCCCTGTTTATAAATACATTACTTCTTCCCTCACAACAAATGCATGTGCTTTCAAACATGTGTCAGATCCTGTTGCTTAGAAAAGACTAATGTTCTCTACCTTGACAGTGAACTGCACACAGCTCTTTTGCATAGCCTCTGTTGATTTTCATTCCTTTCATTTGGTCATTCTCATATCTCTGCCTTTCTCCTTCCTAATCCTTATGATGCCTAGTCATCCTTTAAGACTCTGCTCAGGAGTCACTTTCACCCACAGGAAACCTCTTATACTCCTTATCCACACAGCAAGGTGTGTTCGGTGATAGCCCCCTCTTGTTTCAGTGTTCCTACATGAGCCCTTGCAATTCTCTTGCCTTGTGTGGCAGGCGTAGTGGGAAATAATTCTTGGGATCATTTTCTGCCCCAAGCAATTACTAACTGTTGCAAGAATTACTCTAGAAATGGATTCTAGAGAGAAAATTAATAGAGTCTCCAGGGACAATTTCAAAAATGCCACAGTTCTTGGCATGAAATTATCATGTTCACTTCAGTACTATGAGAAGCTGAACTATTTGTCTACTTTATTTTAAAAGATAAAAGCATGGGGTGGGAAGAGCAAGGAGGGATTATTGTTAAACATGGGGGAAATGGTACTTAATTGGTTCCCCCTCCTTAAAGCTAATAAAGGAAAACTGCACAAAACAAAGACTGACCTCTTATTCCTGAGTGGGCATGTGTTATGCACTGTGTTTATTGACCTACCTGGGAAAGGGGGAAGGATTGTATGGGACAGAGATGCTTAGTGATATGACCGGGCAGAGAATGGAAAAGAATAGTCCATTGACTTTCTAGTTGTGAAGCAGTACAGAAGGTGGATCTTGCCCATTTCTAATGGCCTTGTATTGGAGACTTCAACCTGGACTGGAAGTCAAGATGTGTGGATCAGAGCGAAGCAGTTTAAGGTTGCTCACAGAGGGCAGCGGGAAGATAGAATTGTTTTCTGAAGAATCATCACTAACTAGGGAATCTAGTTGGGATGGAGTCCCTCATCAGCATGACCTGCAGGTCTTTCACGAGTCCCCCTAAATCACAGACAAAGAGCTACAACAGTGGTGAAGACCGATAATAAAAATGTGGCAACTTTGCTAGGGAAAGTCATGCAGAAGATGCTTTTTTCTCTGCCTCTCACATGGTTTCAACCCTAGGGGCTAAGTATAAGAAGTATAGAAAGTTAAACATAATGCAAAAGAGAGTACTGTGTGCCCTTACTCATTCCCAAAACTAAGCAAAACAAGGATAAGAGAGAGCGTCAAATTAAATATGTCTTTTATTACACTCTTGGAAACATATTTTTTGTTTGCTGTAATTCAATAATGTAATAACATGTACAGCTGGGATAAAAATATTATAGAGAGAATTTAAAAAGAATCAGGAAGGAGAGAAGTGGATTATTTTACCCATAGCTCCTGCTATATAGAAGAGAATATTTGGCCATTCTTTTAAAAGGTAAAGAAAATAAGTTTAGGTCAACTCTTTAAAAGCAGTAACTAGTCCAGAACTTTGTCTTTTCCACACTGAAAGTAGGGAATTCTATATCACCACATCCATTAGGGTTGGAGTAGGGAAAAATTGCTTTTAGTATGCTAACAGTGGCAAGTGATTTTAAAGGCAAATACTAGATACTTGAATATAAATCTCTTATTCCTCAAATTTCTACAGATTTTTGCACTGACAGTAGGAAGAGAAATTATTGGAACTATAAAAATGATAACTTAAAATATAACTCTAAGATGACTTTAAATTCTTAACTTGTAGTAATTATACACAACAAAGCTAAATGTGTTTCTTGGCAGTTGACCTGTCAACTCAGATCCCAGGAGCAAATGAGTAGGTGTGAATTGGCACAGTGCCCAGAAGAGGATGGGGGGTCCATACTTAATAAGGACAACAAAAAAAGAGCTAAAATAAGAACTGAGAAATTTCTATTTGAGGCTCCTAAATGAAGGTTTCCTCCCATCAGTAGAGACCGGTATTTCACAATAGAGATATGTGGAAATATATATATGATGCCATAGATTATCTCATATATATACATCAATTTACACACACACACACACACACACACACACACACACATACATGCACACAATTTTTGGTTTACATATGTTTAAACTCACTTTTTGGAAAACCACATAGTTTATTTTTCTGCTTTCTATTTAATGATTGCACTCATTTCTAAATAAAATAGTTGCTTCAATAATTGTGAAAGAGAAATATCTCTACCAGGTTAATATTTATAGTCCAGATTAGAGAATTCACAGTAGGCAAGCAATACTGTAGTTCCAAGTACTATGGCAATGAGCACCAGAAACTGACTAGCTTCTCATGAAAAATAACACAATTTTTGGAAGGAATTTAGAACAACCTTGCCCCTCTAGCCAAAAAGATCTAAACTATAAAATTTGAGAAGGCAGTTTTTTGGTGTAGCAGCAGAGAACTAAGCAACATGAATTGAATTTTATTCCCCACTTTTTACTCCTGATGGAAGTCTGTTCATGGAATTGTATCAAGTGAAATGTACCTTGAAGAAGGGTAAAGTTTTGATAGATAACAATAAAATAAAATGAAAGGCAAGGACTCCATTCTAATCTTCCTCCCAGGTTTTGGTATCTTTTCCCTAGGGATGTGCACACACACACACACACACACACACACACACACACCTCTATTTTTTTTTTTTTAATCTTTGCAGTATAAGAGAAATGTTACATTCAGATCTGTATTCACCAAGTTGGTAATTAGTGTTTTTTGGTTACATTTAATTTAGGTATCATATAGTTAGGTCTTGTTTTTTTTTTTTTTTAAATCTAATATGAAACTGTCTTTTAATCAGAGTACTTAGTTAATTTATATTTAATGAGATTATTGCTTTTGGTGAGTTTAAAACTACCTTATAATTGTTTATTTTCTGCTTGTCTAATCTATCACTTTCCTTTTCTTCATTTTCTGCCTGCTTTTGGATTTAGTATTTTTATGATTCTATTTATCTGCTTTTTTGGCTTATTAGCTCTAAAAACTTACAATTCTGTTTTGTTTCAAATAGCCAATTATCATTTGAGATACTTAAAATATTAAAAATTCACTTTATACTTACCATTTGGGGTGGTTTTTATTCTGTTGGTGTAGGCAGTTAGGTTCTAATAGGAGCCTGGAGAAATAACCCTATATATAAAATGGTTGACCAAGAGAGGAAGAGAAGGTAAGGAAAGAGGACTTGAGAAGAGCAAAGAGGCACGGAAAAGAAGATGGAAAGTTATGTGATGACAGGAAGAAAAGTGGAGATAGGAAGAGAAGGGGCAATGGGAAAGCAAGTCAAAAGTATTGTTCTCAACTGTTTCCATTTCTTCTTAAAAGAAAGTAAAATCATGACAACTATAAAACACTAGTCCTTGGTTTACACTTGACTAAACCTCAGATTAAGTATTTATTGTTTAAAATATTGTCCAAACAATTGATCTGTAGACTTAGTCCCAAACCTAGTCATCATTTTGAGAGATGTTAGAATGTGAAAGGGCTGAGGGTTTCCTGAGGAGCAGTTCAGGATGCTATGTGTACTCATTATTCCATGATCCCCAGGCTAATGTGGCCATCTAAGGTTTTATAGCATAGGGCTTGGGTCATGAATTTTTGGCATTTGAGAAAAAGTAATGTGTGGTTGGATGACACCATTGGGTGACACCAGGGAAAAGGATAAGAGTGAAAAAATGCTCAGTCTTGTTCTTCCACAGTAACCCACACAAGTTTCAATCATAGTGACCTTAACTCCTATCAGACTTCTGGACTACGCATTTGCATATCTCCATTGCGGTTTCTTTGTGGGCAGATTCCTTGCCTTATCCATTTTTATATGACCTGCACTGAATGAAATGCCTAGTCCATAGTGGGAATTTAATACATAATTTTTGGAAAGATAAATAATAATTAAAGTTTTGTGGTATGGGACTTGATGAAGCAATGGGACAGTATCTGAGACTGAGTTCTGATTGCACAGACCTTCTGAATTTGTGGTACAGCCAGCAGGAGAAGTTCATAGCAGTAATCCCTCTAACCACTGCTACAGTAACTTTTAAATGTTGTTGTTGTTGTTGTTGTTTTTTACCTGCTTGATGAACTTTTGCTTGGCCAGATCTTCAGGATTTGAACTGTTTTGGATGACCTGTGATCAGGTTTGCTGACAGTAGTATCTTCATTGTCAGGGGCTCTTTTTCCAAATAAAAGAGTAGACCCTAGGAAAAAAATGCAAATATCCTTAGGGGCTCAGATGACAATTCATTCTCTTCCCTGTGGTGATTAATCTGTGAGGCAGAATGACAGAATGGTTAATGGTGTTGGCATCCAACAAACCTGAGTTGAACTCCAGACTCTGCCAAATCCTAATCAAGTAACTTACTTAACCTAAGGCAATTTACTTAACCTTTTATGTCCCAGCAGTCAACAACTGGCATACTTCAAGGGATATAATTGAAGAGAATGTAACAAAGGTGTAAGGAATTCAGGAAGTAACAAAGGGTAATGACAAGCCAGAACTAGCAATAGGAGGAAGCTGTTTCCAGATGGGCCTGAAAGGGAAAGGAGAGGGAAAGGTGCCACCACATGACAGAGACAGCTGGAGACACAGAAATGGGACCACTAATTTGATCTATGGTCATCAAGAAAGGCAGTCCCTGCCAGAACCTTATCAAGGTGAGTCAATCTCCTGATCTTTTCTCTTCTACTCTATCCCCTCTTAGTTCTTCCACCTTCCAAGCCCAACCAGGAGTCAAAGGCCGTGGCGCTCAAGAAAAGAAATTCTTAGGGGTCAGACTCTTCAGGTAGAGAGCAGGGCAAAAAAATGCAAATAATATCTGGAGAAAAGTAGAGAATAAAGATATCCCCTGATTATTCAACACCCCTCCCTAAATGGGCAACTACAATAATTTCCTCCTTGTAGATGAGGGTTGAATGAAATAATGGGTGCAAAGTATTTAACATGAAGCTTAATACTCGTTAAGTATTAAAGTACTCTCTGAAAATTGCCCAAAACTCTGATCAGAGGGATCCTAACTTATAAAAATAATTCTTCTCTAATTAATTTCTTATTTTCAAACAGACAAAAGAGCATCCGAGCATATGACTTCCATTTTCACAATGTACATACACAGAAAGTTTTTTTTTTTTTTTCCCACAGATAGTTTATACAATTGCAAACATTCGTGGCATGAGATTTGTATTCAGAAAGGCCTAGGTACAATCTGGTCTCCAGTTTCTTTACTAACCATTTGACCAGAGAAAATCTGTATTTCATATGATCCAAAGTTTTTTCAACTATAAAAATAAGGAAATAATGGCTATTATTTTACAGATGTATACCAAAAATATAATAGTCTAACACATGACAGGCACTCAGAAGTTCATAATGATATACTTTAATATTACTTTTGTAGCTAAATATAGTATTGTATATTAGAGAACATAGATATAAGATAGACCTTTATTTTGTTACTCAGTGTTTTCTTTCTAATATTATGAAGATTTATGCATGTATGTATTTGGAGAACACCAGCAGGAGAGGCAGAGGGAGGAGAGAGAATCTCAAGCAGACTCCATGCTGGATTGGAGCCCAACATGGGGCTTGGTTTCACATCCCTGAGATCATGACCTGAGCTGAAACTAAGAGTAGGCAGCTTAACCGACTGCACTACTGAGGCACCCCTCTTTCTAATATTATAAATAATTATAGTTCACTTTAATTATAGTTCACTCATAGATAGTTCACTTTAAAAAACTGTCTACAGATTATCACACAAAAATATTTCAATATCTATTTATTGCAAACTCTAAGGCAAATATCCTAACACCAGAGATTGAGATTAATGTTAATATACAATCTATAAAAGGACAGCAAATTGCAATAATCCTCAGATATACTTTTATGTTCTCCATTACCAAATAAAAGAGAAAACAGGTTGACTCCACATGTTCTCAGTAAAATGTCTTCTTGTTCAACCTGACTTTATTTTCCTTAGACTAAGCTATATGGAGTCATTTTGGACAATTACACAATTTTCCTTGCCCTGCTTGGTCAAGAGACTAGAGGGAAAATGTTTGAGGCAAAAAATAGAATCACTCTACCTTTTCTTATAGGAAACCAGCAAATGTCACTGGATAAGAAATGTTCTTGATGCAGAAGAATGCACCAGTGATGAGCGTATTTACCATTCTTGATGACTGCATCAAGCCCATACCACCATCAGCATTCAGTGCAGCACCAAGACCTGCAGGAAACTGTTCCATTTGTAAAAGGTCAAACACTGGTGGCCCTAAGCTTTTGAAATGAAGCAGAGAAAACAATTTCAGAGCTATTTACTACCCTGTTCCCTGACAGCTTTTGTCCCGGCTTCCAGTAAGAGAGATTTGCTTTTATAGTTGCAATCCTTTAAGTAAATACGATGCTTGTGGCTACAAAAATGCATTTGATTGCTTTCTTTGAGTCATAAGGCTTTTATCTTGTTTTAAAATCATAAAGCCCACTAGACATTGCATTTTTCCAGGAGTATTGACTGGTGTCCATCCTATACATTTAGGTAATCAGATAAGCGTATAGATGATGATAGAGTAACTTCAGTAATGCAGGAAGGAATTTATAATACATGAAGGCTCTTTTACAGGTTAAGTAATGTGCCTTTTGGAGGGTAGAAAAATTGTTATTATTGTTTGGCCATAACATTTTGCATTTCTAATATACTTCCTAGCCCTTTTGTATGTTAACAAGAATATATTTGGAAGTCCTTCAGCATTATTTAATAGACAGAAACACTTATATGAGTTATCAAACTTGCTGTCATATCTTGAGAATACTGTGTCAAAATAAGGAAAGTGGCAAATATAAAGCAGACAGATATTTACACAAAATCAGGTGTAGTTCCTATTAAGAACTGAAGGTTGGAATATTATCTACATGCACTTTTAATAAAATAAAAGCACAAACAAAAACATTTTAAGACAATGGCATTTGTTCAATTTTAAGGTTATTTATAATTAAAGTGAACATCCTAATACATTTATTTCATCATCACTTAAAAAATACTATTACCGCACTCATTTTATAGTGAGGAACTTAAATGGTTATGTGACTTTCCTGAGGTCACATAATAGAAAAGATTTGTTCTCAGATAATATGAAACAAGAAAAGAAATGAAAATAGAATGATATATTCTTTTTTTTTTTTCCTGACACAGAGAGAGAGAGAGATAGCAAGAGAGGGAACACAAGCAGGGGGAATGTGAGAAGCAGGCTTCCTGTGGAGCAGGGAACCTGACACGAGGCTTGATCCCAGGACCTTGAGCTGAAGGTAGATGTTTAAGGACTAAGCCACCGAGGTACTCCAGAATGATGTATTCTTAAACATTTTCTCTAGACCTGTTTTTTTTTTTTTATAGTGCTTTTAAGTTAAAGAACTTCCTGAAATCTCAATTTTTATGAACTATTTTAGGTCAATAATTATGATACATTCTAAAATAGTCAACTGTGTTCAACATGCACGTTATGTAACAAGCTTTGCTAAGCTATGGTTAAGAATGCAGTCTAGAAAAGGTGAGATTCCTTCCTTCACAGAACACAAAGTCTTATAGTTGTCAATGTTACTGAAGAAGTAGCAGAGGATGTTATTGTAACATATAGAAAGTCTTCTTTCTGAAGGAAATTATATAGGAAAACTAGAAATTAGCAGATAAAGAAAGTAAGTGACTATGGGTGTTAAGAAGGCAGAGAGATAAATGAGGAGAATAGCATTTCAGGTAAGGAAACAACTATTCAAAAACTCAGTGAGACAGAAGCATGAATGCGTGTAAGGAACCAAAATGAGTCCACGAAGTCCAGTAAGGCTGGATTATAGTGTTTATGATGGAGAAAAGATGAGGCCCAAGGAGTTAAACTAACCTGCAGGAAGACTTATTAAATTAACTTAAAGGATCACACTGTCAAATCAGACTCTTAAGAATCAGCAACCTTATCTGGTATCAAGCTTTATTAATAATATTGAGAATATAAGTAATCTCAAGAACTAAGCAAAATAGAGAAGTTTGGTAAAACAAATGTAACTCCACAGGTCCTTCTTGACACATTAAAATGTATTCTTTTTAAACATGAACTCTCTAAATGATGCAGGGAGTAATCATTTACACCAAAAAGAATTAATTTGGTCATTACATAGGTCATATAACATGTTTCCTGAGCCATGTCCCATAAACCCCTATTCATATTTGTTTGCCATTAACAATCTTATACAAACCTGGTACACCCTGTTATGAACATTCTATAAATAGTGACTTTCTCACTACTAAATGCCAGTAATGTACTTGACAGCCGATCTGTCAACAGTATGTTTACAAGTGGATTTGACTCATTTCTTTGACACCTTTCTTTCTATTTCCAGCACATTCCGTAGTGAGAATGTATCACAGGCCTACCGTTAATCCTTTCCTATCCACTTACCAAATGCATTACAGATTTTGAACATTATCATAAAAACAGTGACAAAGGATTAAAAGACATTAAGCCTCATATGTAGACTATGGTAAAATATGGATATTAGATTGAAGAAAAGCAGTTGCAAGCTTTTGGAATGGTGAGCATGGCTTGGACTAGGGTATCCCACAATGGCATCCAAGAGAAGAAGGCAGATGCAAGACGGGTTCACTAGTCAGAGTCCATGGGGACTTGGTGATTAAATATATACAGAAGGTGAAAGAAAGTAGGAGTTAAGGATCATTTATATAAGAACAAGTCAAAATTATGGCCAATTTTAGATATGTCAAGTACGAAGTGACTGGAAAATGTAAAAGGGAAGGTTTCTAGTAGGCAGTTGGATAAATGGCTCAGGACCTCAGGAAAAAGATCTGGGCCAGAGAGTTGAGGGTTACTAGCATAAAAATATTCACTGAGGCCATGGGAATGAATGAATTTGTCTGAAGAAATCAATTAGGAAGAAAGAAGAAAATTTAGCCAACTGTAAAGAGTACAATGCGGATAAGGAGAACAAGAGGACCTTGGTATAAAATTAGGAAGCTAAGGGCTGACTTATAGACAAATAAAGAGAACAAGTGTGTTCTGAGTCTCTAAGCTTCTGAGTGTCCAAGCTAGTGAAGACTGTTCATTTGATTTAATAATGTGTATGGGACATGAGAATAAAGACCCAGAGAGATGGAGAAGTAGCTTCTCACAAAGGTTGGTTGTCAAGTCAGGAGCAAGGTAGAGCTAAAAATAAATAATAAATGATGAACACAGTATTTGTCTTGTTTGACAATGTAGTATTTGTCTTTCTCCCTTGGCTTATTTAACTTAACATAATTGTCTTCTATGTTGTCACAATCCATGTTGTCACAAATGTCTTCTTTCTTTCTTTTCTTTGTTTCTTTTCTTTTTCTTTCTTTCTTTCTTTCTTTCTTTCTTTCTTTCTTTCTTTCTTTCTTTCTTTCTATTTTTGAAAAGGAATCTTTTTGAAAATCCTATCTGAAAAAAAAAAAAAAAGAAAATCCTATCTGAAGAAAGGCTGGGTCCAGATTAATTCTTTTTTGGCCATGTAGAAGGTAAAACCTCCAAATAGGACTTGAGTATAACTGTCCAGGATGTCTTTACAGTTTTTTTTTTTTTTTTTTTTGGTTTCGGTTTTTGTCTTAATTTACCAAATTTGGTGAACACGTATGTGCTTAGGGAATAAAATAATTCATTCATTTTAGCTTAGTCAAAGAGCTAAAAAAGACAATCTGCTATACAACATATTACAAAATGCAATCCTATTATGGAGAGGAATTTCATTGACTTGATATTAAATTATCCATACTACTTTTCTCTTCTGTTTTCTGAATAATGGAAAATAACTATATTTCAAATGAGAAAGGACTGGTGTGCCCTGATATATTAGTATGCTCATAGAGGTCCTTACAATTTAAATATAAGAATGTTGATAGGAGTAAAAGTGTTTGTTTTTAGCTTGTAACAATAATAATAATAGCAATAATAATAATCTCTTGTTTTTAAAAGAGATCATGTCACTGATTCATCATACATAAGATATTTAAGATATATTTTTTTCTATAGGGGACTATGCATTTATACTAATTTACCCCTTGGTAATCACAGGTATTCAGTTGAGAGATTGCTTATTGAATTTAGAAATCGATTATTTAAGCAGTGAAAAAAAGAAAATATTTGAATGCAAAGAGAATCACTACTTATGTTTTATAATATTATTTTGATCAATTGAACTTATTAAGATCATGGAATTTTCAAGAATCACTCTTAAGTAAGAAGAAATTAGTATTTTACCTTTTGACTGAGAATTAGGTAGTTCAATATTTTTTAGTTCATCTAATCACCAAGGGCTACTTAGCATCTAAATGTAGAATATCCATAATAACCTTGCCTTTCAGTGAATTCACTAAAAAAAAAGAAAAACTGCTGAAACATAAAACAATTGCCAGGCGAGATAACATTTCTACTTGTTATAATTATACTGACGCTCCTTATTGCTTTCCATTGCGAACATCCCCAAAATGCCATCAGGTTTATGACTCTATAAATCTGGAAAATGCCTTACAGTGAAATAATGGTCATCTGTTTCTAAATTAAAATGGTATCATAACACTGGGGGCTGATATGTATAAAGTTGTTAACTCCTATAAGTAAAACATTAAACAAAGGGAAATTCCTTCTCAAATTTGGTATTTCTAAAATAGCTATGTATATAAAGAATGTCAAAAGGACAAAAGGAATTTTTCTGTTTACACTGGAAAATAAATTAAGATGTAGAAGACCTTTTGATCCAGTCTTGACTGCAGATATGGTAGGAGATAAACAGTGTAAGTGTAAGGAATTCAGTCATTACTTTTAAATTAACAGATGAGTAATTTTTGAGTAGGAATTCCTGAACACAGTGTTCACAAAATGAATTAATATGTATAGACAGATGCTGTGACCAAGGCCATGACAGAAGAATATGTATTACACCAATTGGACCAGTGTCCTGCTATTGGGTCCCTCTCTTCCATAGAAATGAATGCAAGCTAACAGAAGATTTCCCACACAAACTGCTTACTACAGGTAAATGAAATATAAATCTTAGTTTCTGAATGTGCCTTCTGACGCATAATCTGAGAAAAGATAACAGCTTCCCCAGACCAAATATCTCAGCTACCCACTAGTCCTTATACCAATCTGCTTCTCCCTTTGCTCCTCCCCCTGCTTGTGAGCTCTCCCTCTCTCTCTCTTTCTCTCACTCTTTCAAATAAATAAAAAAAACCTTTTTAAAAAGTCAAATATATAATCCAGTATTAGTAACTATCATTAACATACTGTACATTAGCTCTCCAAAACTAACTCACCCTGCATAACTGAAACTTTATACCCTTTGACTAACATCTCCCCATTTCCCTCTCCCACTAGCCCCTTGTGACTACCACTCTACTCTCCAATTTCTATGAATTTGACTTTTTTAGAGTTTACCTATAAGCACAGTATTTGTCTTGTCTGAGACTGTAGTATTTGTCTTTCTCCCTTGACTTATTTAACTTAACATAATAGTCTTCCATGCTGTCACAAATGTCTGTATTTCTGTCTTTTCTTCTTAAAAGCTAAATGATATTTTTAAAGATAAATAATATTCCATTCCATACATATATACCATGTCTTTATCCATTTATCCATAGATGGACATTTAGGTTGTTTCCATATCTTGGCTGATGTGAATAATGTTGCAATGAACATGAGAGTGCAGATGCCTCTTTGAGATTCTGATTTCATTTCCTTTGGATATATACCTAGAAGTGGGACTGCTGAATCATACAGCAGTTCTACTTTTTTAAGTTTTTTGAGGAGCCTCCATACTGCTTTCCAAAATGGCATTCACAATTTACATTCCCACCAACAAAGCACAAACTTTCCTTTTCTCCACATCTTGGCCAACACTTGTTATCATTTATTTTTTTTTTTATAACAGCCATTCTACTAGGTATGGGTGATACTTCATTGTGATTTTGATTTGAATTTCGCTGATAGTAATGTTGAGTATGTTTTCATATATCTGTTTTCCATGTTTATGTCTTCTTTAAAGAATTTTCTATTTTGCTCATGTTCTATTCAGGTTGTTTTTGTTATTGAGTTATACCAGTTCCTTACATATTTTAGATATTAATTTTTATTTAATGTATGGTTTACAAATAAGTTCTCCCATGCCATAGGTTACGCCTTCACTTTGTTGATTGTATCTTTTGCTGTGAAGAAGCATGGTAGTTTGATGTAGTCCCACTTAACTATCTTTGCTTCTGTTGCCTGTGCTTTTGAGGTCATGTCCAAAGCTTCATTGTTCAGACTGGTGTTAAGATGTTCCCCTAAGTTTTTTTTGTTGTGGTATTACAGTTTCAGATCTTACATTTAAGCCTTTTGAGTTGAGTTTTGTATATGGTGTAAGTTAAAGATCCAATTTTATACTTATGCACGTAGATAGGTAGTTTTGCCAACATCATTTATTAAAGAGATCATTTTTTCATTGTGTATTTAGGGTATGCTTGTTGAATCAGTTGACCATAAATGTGTGGATTTATTTCTGGCTCTTTATTCTGTTCCACTGATCTAAATGTCTGTCTTTATGCCAGTGCCATATTGTTTTGATTACTATAGCTTATTATTTTGAAATCAGGAAAAACGATGTCTCCAGCTTTGTTATTGCTTAAGATTGCTTTGGTTTTTTGAGGTTTTTGTACTTCCACATAAATTTTAGGATTATTTTTTCTATTTCTGTGAAAGAGTCTGTTGTAATTTTGATAAAGATTACATTGAATCTATAGATCACTTTGGGTAATATGGATATTTAACAATATTAACTCTTTCAAGCTATGAACAAGAGAGGTCTTCCCATTTCTTTCTTTTTTGATTTCTTTTTTTTTAAATTTATTTATATATTTTCTAAGATTTTATTTATTTATTTGACACACACAGAGAGAACAAGCAGGGGAAGTGGCAGGCAGAAGGAGAGGGAGAAACAGGCTCCTTGTTGAGCAAGGAGTGGGATATGGGGTTCCATCCCAGGACCCTGGGATCATGACCTGAGCCAAAGGCAGATGCTTAACCACTTGAGCTACCAGGCACCTTTGGATTTATTTATTTATTTTATAGAGAAACAGTGCAAGCAGAAGGAAAGATAGAGGGAAAGGGAGTGATAATCTCAGGTAGACACCCCACTGAGTGTGGAGCCTGATGTGGGGTCTAATCTAGGACCCTGGAATCATAACCTGAGCCAGCTTCTTAACCTACTGAGTAACCCAGGATCCCAGGTGCCTTGTCTTTTTCAATTTCCTTCATCAATGTTTTCAGGTATAGATCTTATACTTCCTTTATTAAATTTATTCCTAATCACACTAATCCCCAAACCAGACAAAGACCCCATCAAAAAGGAGAACTTCAGACCAATATTGCTGATGAATATGGATGCCAAGATTCTCAACAAGATCCTTGCTAACAGGATCCAACAATACATTAAAAAGATTATCCACCATGACCAGGTGGGTTTTATCCCAGGGATGCAAGGGTGGTTCAACACTCGCAAAAAAATCAACGTGATAGAACAAATCAATAAGAGAAGACAGAAAAACCACATGGTACTCTCAATTGATGCAGAAAAGGCATTCGACAAAATACAACATCCGTTCCTGATCAAAACTCTTCAAAGTATAGGGATAGAAGGAACATTTATCAACCTCATAAAATCTATCTACGAAAAACCCACAGCGAATATCATCCTCAATGGGGAAAAACTGACAGCCTTTCCTCTGAGATCAGGAACAAGGCAAGGATGCCCACTCTCACCACTACTGTTCTACATAGTGTTAGAAGTCCTAGCAACAGCAATCAGGCAACAGAAAGAAATAAAAGGTATCCAGCTTGGCAAAGAGGAAGTCAAACTCTCGCTCTTTGCAGACGACATGATACTCTATGTGGAAAAACCAAAAGACTCTACCCCCAAACCACTAGAACTCATACAACAATTTGGTAATGTGGCAGGATACAAAATCAATGCACAGAAATCAGTTGCATTCTTATACACTAACAACAAAAAATAGAAAGGGAAATCAGAGAATCGATTCCGTTTACTATACCACCAAAAACTATAAGATACTTAGGAATAAACCTGGCCAAAAAAGTCGAGGAGCTACAGAACACTCATGAAAGAAATTGAAGAAGACACAAAAAGATGGAAGAGCATTCCATGCTCATGGATCGAAGAATAAACATTGTCAAATTGTCTATACTGCCCAGAGCAATCTACACTTTCAATGACATTCCGATCAAAATTCCACCAACATTCTTCAAAACGTTGGAACAGACAATCCTAAAATTTATATGGAACCAAAAAAGACCCCGAATCGCTAAGGAATTGCTGAAGAAGAAAAGCAAAGCTGGGGGCATCTCATTACTTGACTTCAGGCTTTATTACAAAGCCGTGATTACCAAGACAGCATGGTACTGGCACAAAAACAGAGAAATAGACCAATGGAACAGAGTGGAGAGCCCACATATGGACCCACAAATCTATGGTCAAATCATCTTTGACAAAGCAGGAAAAAATATCCAGTGGAAAAAGGACAGTCTCTTCAATAAATGGTGCTGGGAAAAT
>PITA01009186.1:65176-79505 GCA_004023965.1 Spilogale gracilis | reverse complement strand
CGAGCGTGTCCAGGGCGAGTGTGCAGAGGGCAAGCGTGCAGCGGGCGAGCGTGCAGAGGGCGAGTGTGCAGCGGGCGAGTGTGCAGAGGGCGAGTGTGTCGAGAGCGAGTGTGCAGAGGGCGAGCGCGGGTCCGGGCAGGAGCAGGCAGAAGGCAACTCTAACTCCGCAGCGCTCGCGTTCAGGCCCCTGCAGGTCGCCGCCACTGCGCGCTCCCGGGTCTACGCTCGGGAAAGCGGGTCCCTCGGCGGGGAGGCGGCCTTCCCGGGGAGACAGTGGTGGCAGGGCCGAGCCTCCGTCCGCGGCTTCTCGCACGACCCTCGGCGGCCGTCCGCTGCCCCCGTACCTGTGAGGGCGCGGCCGTCTTCGGGGCCCGGGGCAGCGGGAGAGCGACTGCCCGCACCCGGTGGTGTTGCCGCAGCGGACCGGCACGACCGCCTAGTGCTCCGGGCCCCGGCCCGCGGCCACCGGAAGTACGGAGCTGGGGCCCCACGGAGGAGCGCGCGGTGCTCGGCTGCCGGCTCCGCCCGCTCACCGCGCTCCCCGCGCAACCGGATCCGAAGTTCGCGCGCACGGAGCCGAGGCGGGCCGTAAAGAGGGAAGGACCGGAAGTAGTGGTTGTCACGGCTACCGAGGCGGCCGGCCCCTTCCCCGTCTGCTCCTCTCACTCCCGCTCCGTTCGCACGAGGCCGGGAAAGTAGGACCGGGGAGTGCGGACGCACCGGACCCCGGCGGGCATCACCCGAGGCTCGACCGGCGCGGTCGGCCACTGGATTGTGGTGAGGACCACACCGGAAATGGTCGTCTCCATGGTAACCCCTGAGCGGGTTGCCTGGGAGATGACCCCTCTCGGTCTCTGAGCCCTCGCCGTACCGTGGCTTCTAAGGCAGATCCCGCGGATCCTGGACCGCCTCCGGCCATGATTCCCGGGAAGTACCGCTCAGTTTCTGGCCGGGCTGCGAACAACGTAGGTTGGGGCTCCTGCCTTCCCTTTCCCCCAGTCGCATCGTTCTTTCTGACCGGCGTCTTTGTCCTAGGTGATGGGCTGTGTGATGGGGACCGGGACGCTGAATCTGCTCAGGCTCTCGTCTGACCGAGGCTTGAGATCCGTGGACTGGACCACGGCACTTGGAGGGTCTTTGATATTGTGTGATGAGAATTCCCGGTCTTGCCCGGGCTCTTGGCTTCCCGGAAGGTGGAGCTGGTCTGCTGTGAACGGCTCAGGTTCACTTCAGTTCTTTTAACCAATCTCCCACCCCTTCTCTTAATTAAGAAAAAAAATAGGCACGCCATCTCCTTCACCTGTCCCCTTGAGATATTTACGTGGACTGAAATGGCAAGTGTCAGAAACCCGAGATGATAAGGCAGAAGGTCAGATCGCTGCAGACATATTGGAAAATACATCCCAGCGAAACCTTTTAATTCTTAGTTGTGATTTTATTGTTTTCAGCAGAGCCTCAGAATATGGTCATTTACCACAAACAAAAAGCAAGCATTCTGTTTTATTCTGGTTTTTTTTTTTTTTTTTATCCTTCTCTGTAAGCTTGGGGAGAAATATGTATGTATTTAATTTAAGAGCACTTTTTATGCTATCATTTTTACATTGCAGGTGAACTGTGGACTTCATCTGGTTATTCAAACATCATCGCTTCCTGAAAAAAGCAAAGTAAGATTTAAGCAGATTTCTATTTAAATCGAAGATAAATTATTTTGTAATCGATACAAATAGCGGCATGATTTAAAAAGTAGAGCTTAAATAATTTTTATTTTCTGCCCACGTAAAGTCAAAACCCTCTTTAAAAAACCGATTCTTATTTCACTATTTCAAAGAGGTGAATTTTATTGTTTTTGTTTTGTTTTGTTTTACTTTTGAACACTTCTTAAGTCAGGATTCTTCTTAAAATTGATGGTACATCATAGTTAAATTAGGAAAGTTTTTTTCTTTCTTAGTCGTGGATAAAATGATGCTGTGTCTTACTACTGATGGCATTTTATAATGGATAAAATGTGATAATATGGGGCGATATATCTACACATTCCATTTATAATCAGGGGAGAACATAATAGATTAACAGTGAAAATATATTGGGCTCAATGCTATTAGCAGTTAAGATGGGAACATGATTCTTTTTTCCCAAACTTTCCCAAACTCCAGGCAGTATCCCCTGGTATTTCCATTATTTCTAGCTTTAGATTTGATTTTTGAGATACACGTTTTTCTTTTCCTCCTGTCTCACCTCAGCACTCAGATATACTAATCTACCTCCCACAGAACTGTCTCAAGACAGAAAACAATTTTGCCCCCTTGCCCAAGTTGGCTGTCTCCAATCATCACAATTCAGTTTTTTCCTAAAAGATCATTCAATAGATGTCACTGGGGGAACTCTAAAGTGAGGGGCAGAGTTTACAAAGAACAGCATGAGGAGGGTAAGGAGGGCCATGAGGAGGGTAAGGAGGGCCATGAGGAGGGTAAGGAGGGCCATGAGGAGGGTTGAAGGACGGACAACCTTAGTCGAGGAGGCAGTACTTGATTACATTATATGTGAAAATAAACACTTGGAAAATAGACCATCGATCATCTTGAATAAATAACAATTAACTAGATTAATTGAACACATTCTTTATTACAATTGGACATAATGGATTCCCTCCAAAGTTCTAATTGATTTCATTGTAAAAATCCTGTTTTATTATTATAATGTATTTCTAGGAACTGTGTGCCTTGTCCAAATTCTTGAAACCATTTACTTTCTCTAGAGTGGACATTTGTTCTGAGAAAGTACCTTTAGCTCATATAATTCATGACGTTATAATGCAAATGCTGTTATAATGTTTATAGTATGGATGAATCAGAAGCATCAAAACTCTTTTACGATATGTATTTAGGGTTTTTGGTGGCTAATTATGAGTGATTGTTTTGGTTTTGTTTTTCTCAGTCCTCTGATCAAATAATTTAAAATCAATTTAGAGAAAAGCCTTCTTAGAAGGTTTAGATATACAATTTTATTATACCTGGAGTCTTAAAAGGAATTCTGATGATAAAAACAGTGATTTTTTTTCAACAGACTTTGCTTTTTATATGATTTTTGCTTTTGTTTTCTAGGAAATGGTTCTTTTAATCATTGTATTTGTGTTGAATGTATGGAGGAATTGCAAGTGATTTGGAGCATAGTTCATCTGACCTCATGAATTTGACTGTGTGTGTGTGTGTGTGTGTGCGCGTGTGTTAAATAAACTCATAAAAATTGCCATTTTAGCCATTTTAAGTTTTACAAATTCATGGTATTAAATACATTCACAATGTTGTGCAGTCATTATCACTATGTAATCCCAGAACTTTTGTCACTCAGAAAGGAGTCCCTGTACCCATTAGACAGTCACTCCCCATTCCCTCTTCCCACCCCCTTCGAAAACCACATATCTGTTTTCTGTCTTTTTAGACTTTTTTATGATTAGTTTTTCATAGATGGAGTCCTATGCTATGTGCCATTTTTTGTCTCTCTTCTTTCATTCAACATGTTTTCAAGGTTTATCTCTGTTGTGGCTTATGTCAGTATTGTACATAATTTTGTAATTATCTTCATTACTTACTGTTAAATTTTTCCCCAAATATGTTTTTTAGGTTGAATTCAAGCTAAATAGAGAAACACCATCATTTTCTGGTCGACTCTTACAACATGATCTTGAAAGAAACTACTCAAGTAGACAAGGTATTGTCAGCAAGTAGAGATCAAATATAGCTTATCTTATTTGAGTAATACTGCTTAATAATCTTGACTACCTAAATCCAAATAGACCTGAATTAAAAATGAGATGGTTCCTTAATGAACAGTGCATTAATCAGATTGGATTGGTATTTATTTGGATCACAATTGATTTTATATACAAAGCATAGTGGATTATTTCCAATACAGAAAAAGCAGTTGTCCTGTAGTTTGAGCTATGCATAAGTTAATGGGAAAAAATCTTCCAAATACTGTCTTAGAACTAGGAAAAATGGCTAGTTAGTGAGGATAAGAGTATGGGAACACAAAAATAAGGAAGCAATGGAAAAAATGAAAAGTCAGGAGCAGAAAAGAAAATCTTCTCCTTACTAATGCATATAATTATAGATGTTTTATACCAAGGCCTTACACTTTAGTGTGCATCACCAAAGATACTATTCGAAGGGCAGGTTCTTAGTATTCCCTTCCTTCCTTCCTCTTCCCCATTCTGATTCTGTAGGTCTTGAATGGGATCTGGATTTTAATGTCTTGAGTGATTCTGATGGATATGGTTTGTGGACCACCCCTTGAAAAACAGTGCCTTATATGATCTGGCTATATTTCTGAAATATATTTTTCAGTTCAAGGAGAAATTTCCTTTGGCACAATTGAGTTGTTGCTTGGTTGTTAACAACTGCTAGCCATCTGTAATGAGCTAGTGTTAAGCTCTACAGAATCCTTATATACTGTACCATCCCTATCTCCCAGGAGTTTGTATGAGGGGGTTGATTTATAGAGGCATGCCCAGGTTGTTCATCTCATTACTGCTCGAACATATGGCCATTTTGAATATTTGATTAGTTTTCTTTTTCTGTTTTGTTACTTCTGGACTTTCCTCTTGGGCCCATCTAATTTGAGATGACTTTTCTTTTTCCTACATCCTACAGTCTAGTCTTGGCCACCTGCTAGACAGGGCATCGACCTCACTGCAATCTCGTACTACAGAGAGCTTCTGTCTTGCTCTCTCTGCTTCCGTTCAAGTACATATTTGTTGAGCGTAAACCATGTGCTAGACACTGTATCAGGAACAGAGTTAGAGATGTGACAGTGAAAATTCTCAAGTAGGATTCTTTTATGTTTGCATTATGAATTTCCTTTACATTTTTAATAATAATATCTTATATTTGTTTTCTAAATCATGAGTCAAACTTACATACTTTTCCCAAGCTATTCTCAAGTTAGAAGAGGAGTTTGTTGTACAGATTTCTGGATGATTGTCCAGGTAAATTTATTTAAGTGATAAGGTATTACTAGATGTTTGCTAACAAGGAAATAGTATGGAGCACTGAATTTTGTGAACCTAAGGGATGAATAAAGTTTTGTACGTAAATAATGACTCATGAGATACAAAATTCTTTAGGGAAAAATAAACCTTTTTTTTTTTCATTGAAGGATTTTATTCAAAATCGTTCTCTGTGATGGGGGTTCTTCATTTGTACCCAGTTGTTTCCAGATGTGCCTCCGCCATAGTTGCAGACAGTTTCATACAAAAAGATCATGTGGCATGTAACTGTTTCTTTTGACTTCTGTACTCACCATTCTAAATGCAAAGGCATAAAACTTTGGCAAAATTTTAAGTAGCAGTGTATCTGGGAAGTTTCGGAATTTTTCTCTAATAAACTGCCTCCTGATATCCAATCATTATAATTTCACCCATTTCCTTCCAATCATTATCACATTCCATTTATAATCAGGGGAGAACATAATAGATTAACAGTGAAAATATATTGGGCTCAATGCTATTAGCATTAGGAAAACCCATTTCCTTTTTTCTCTATTTTTCCAGCATAACTTAATCAATGGTACTCTCAGTCTAAGGGAAAGAAGCTGAATATTTTAGTTAGACTGGTAAATTTAAAACTTGGTACGTGATTTTTTGGGAGTTTTTTAGATTATTGTTAAGAGTTAATCCCTGTATCCTGGGATTTTATAAGAGCCAGATATTCCAGGGAAACAACAAAATCTCAAGTTAACCAGAATTTAATTTATCGATCCCTTTATTAAGAATTCTAAGATATATATATAGAGAGGAAGAGTCAGTGCTTCACTCTTAAAATCATAATAAATCAGTGGAAAATCTAGAATCAGTATCGCAAAGATAAGGCTGAGTGGACACACATACACGACCATGTACTGCATCATCCATCTGCCCGTTTTTCCATCTATCCATTTACCTATCAATTTACCCATCTGTTCATCCACATATATAGTGTGCAGTGCAGTAAAGATTCTTTTTGAAAATACACCATTATTGGAAGAATGGTCAGCATTTAAGAAAAGAGATTTATGTATGTATTTGAGGAGAGCATGAGATAATGGGGGTAGGGGTGGGGAGGGAGAGGTACTCTTAAGCAGACTCCATGCTGAGCACAGAGCTTGACATGGGGTTTGAGCTCACAACCCTGAGATCATGACCCTGAAATCATGACCTGAGCCAAAACCAAGAGCTGGACAAATTAATCAGCTGAGCCCTCTCGGTGCCCCTGGTCAGCATTTTTATACCAAAATATAAGACTTTTCTTTCCTTTCCTTTCCTTTCCTTTCCTCCTTCCTCCCTCCCTCCTTCCCTCCCTCCCTTCCTTCCTCCTTTCCTTCCTTCCTTCTTTCACAGAAATAAATATGGAAACTAGACTTCCAATTCACTTTTAGTAAATTGGAAAATCAGTTAATTTATTGACTGCTTACTGAATTTGAATTCGGGCAAGAATATAAAGAGTGTAAAATAAGGTCTGGTCTCCCAAAGAGCTTATAAATTTTTTTGGAAAACAGGGGCTTCATATCCAGTAAATTAAATAGTGACATATGAAATAACAGGAAATGTTTCTATTTTGCCACATAGTAATGTGGCTTATATGTAGGGTGAAACATCCCACAAATAAATCTGGATGTTTGATATACAAATAATGTGCATGTATGTGGGTGTTTATATATCCATCTAAGTGTGTGGATGTGTCGATCATAGATCACTCTGATTTCCAGTCATTTAGAGGATCTTTTTTGTGGGTTTTAAGTTATTTCTCCCTAATCATTCTCATTCCTTACAATATTGATAAGATATATATCACACTGATTGTGATAGTAAGCTCATCATGGGGATAAGGATTATGATTTCTGTATATAATAGGAACTGAAAAGTATGAGGATAAAACTCTTTTAAGATAAATGAAACTTCTCTTTGATTACTTCCTGTATACCCCAAGTCTTTTAAAGTTTAAATCTGCCTCTTAAGTTGAGGATTGGCTTGAAGCCTTAACAAAATAATTTAAAAACCTCACTCTGATGCTGATAGCAGAAATCAAGGTTGTCTATTGTTTGGACTTTTACCTCTATCTCCTTTAAGTGACCAGTTACTCCTTAATCAATTAATCTTTAGACTAATTTTTATTTGTGTATTTTTTTTAATATCTGAATTTTGATTTCCAAGTAAGTTTACTGAATCATGGTTGCTTTGGTACCCTGCTAGGAGCCGAATCATCACAAGAGCAGTTCGTTGGCGAACATGATGCCAATTCTGAGTGAATATTCTCTAGAACATCATTATTAGTTCTCTGGATGTTTCATGATACTTAGAAAAGTGGAGAATGAGCACTGGCTATTTTGCGCAAGAAGCTAGGTGTGTAATAGTTCAGTTTATGCTTCGTAGACCCACAGAAGCTAACAACTACTATTGCTTGACCGCTGTTACTACTATCTATATCGAACCCGATTTTAAGTTGTCATCATATCATCTGATGGTCTTCCAAAGAGTATGTTAGCTTCCTAGATTTGGTTTTTCCTTCTCACCTTATGGTCCATTTAAGCAGAAGAGTTCTGTGGTGACCAGAGTTTCTGTTTTACTGTTTATTGCTCCCTTCAGCATCAGTTGCTTCTTTCAGGAAATTTTCTCTTTATAGAAGAAAATACAGTAGATTTCTTCTGATGTTCAAAGTGACCCCTCAAATCTTACTTCATTTCTGGAACTTCCCAGCATCTCTTCTTGACCATTCTACATTCTTCTAGGTCTGTAGACTATATGTTAATATCAACCTCCTCACAAACCCATCTTTTTTTTTTTTTTAAGATTTTATTTATTTATTTGACAGAGAGAAACACATATAGAGAGGGAACACAGGCAGGGGGAGTGAGAGAGGGAGAAGCAGGCTTCCCGCCGAGCAGGGAGCCCGATGTGGGACTTGATCCCCGGGTCTCCGGGATCATGACCTGAGGTGCCCCGACAAACCCATCTTCTTCAGTAGAAAATATCTTATCACATTTGTGTGGGAATATATAACAGATCCTGTTTTTTATTCTGCATTTTGTGTACGCTGTTGTGTGTAGTCTATTTTTTCCCCTGTATAGTTTATTAATTTCATATGCTTTGCCACTTAAATTGAAAGCTACTTAACGGCAGTCCGGTTTATAGGACCAACCGCCATACCCTGTGGGCCCTAACTAACTACAAATGTAGAATATTTATCCACATCTCTTGGTCTCTGCAATATTTTCTACTAATAGTAGCTGAACATACATCTGCTGTCCAAAACTACTTTCTCTGTGTTTCCAGTAGCAAAGTCATGTATTGTGTAGCTTTGTGATGAACTTTTTGATATTTTGAAGGAGATGGAAGAGTAATAAGCCCTTCGCCTCGTAATAAATCATCACGCATCTCATCCACAACAAACGTGACAGAACTATGTGGGCTGGAAATGAGACCTACCATGAGCTCCTTATCAGCATTTGGAGATTCTTCCATTCAGACACCTTCAAAGTCCAGAATCCGGCAGGGCTGTCATAGTGCTGGCCCAAATGTATCTGGTAATGAGGGACTATCATCTCAGTTTTAAGAGACTTAAACTTTAGTACTAGGAGTCAGCCTTATAAAGGGGTCAAGATAGTACTAGAGTAGTTCTGTGCTTTCAACCGGTCTATAGGGCAAGAGAAAAATTATTTTGTATATACAGAACAGGTAGTTGAGGGTTGAAGAGGAAAGAAAAAACTCAAATGTAGTAATTAATTTTAAGTGTTGAGAGCTATGGAAACTGTACTTTCCAGAAAAGATATTTGTAGAGGGTAAAGTTCTCCAAATATAAGGTGACTTTAGTTTCAAGATTTTAAAGGCCTTTTCTTAATCAAGTAATTTGTGTATCATTTTCAATAGGTGATCATATTCATCTGGCGAGCTCATCAATGCCATCATTTCCCATTCTGCAGCGTTCTTCCGAAGAGAAAATTCTTTACTCAGACAGGTTGACCCTAGAAAGGTGAGGACAATTTTTCTTCTCTTTTCTTTTCTTTTTTTGACTAGATAATACATAAGCATGGTACAGGATTGGAAAGGTAGAAAAGGCTCTCTCTTCTCTTGTTCTCCTGCTCCCAAGTTCTCCCACATACGTATAATCACTGTTCCAATTTTTTTATTTATCCTTTGGGGGTGTGGGAGGGATTTTATAGCTATGTAATGTAACAGAGCTTACCTATATCCTGAAAGAGAAGTATAGCAATTCTAGACTATGACATTGATTAAAATGGATTTTAGGATAGAAAAATTTACAAGATAGTCTTTCATGTTCTGGGCCCTATCCAGCTGAGTTCTTGTTCCCTTACTGGCCTGAACTCCTAATTTCTCCTTTATTCACTCTGCTGAAGTTACACCTGCCTCCTTGGCGCCACTTGAATATACCAAGCATGCTTATACCTCAGGACTTTTGCACTTGATGTTCTCTTTGCATAGAATGCTGTTCCCCCACATGTCTGTAGGCTCACTCCCTAACCTCCTTCAGGTCTTTACTCAAATGTCATCGTGTCGGGGATGACCTTCCTCAGCCATCATCTCCAAAGCTATTACCCCTTCTACCCTGACACTCCCCAGTCCCCTTCTCTGTCTCATTTATACTCTTAGCATTTATCACCCTCTAGCATATGAAGTATTTCCCTTACCACGTTTGTTCTTTGTCTCCTCCTACTAGAGTATCAGGCCCCCGAACACTGGGAGTTTTGTTCAGTTCTCTATCCCAAGGACCTAGAACAGAGCCTGGGACAAAAGAGACTAAAAAATTTTTGAACGGGTGAATATATTTAAGATTTGGTACCTAGCTGTAAATCTAGGAAGCCCTTGAACCCTCTTACACTATTGATGAGAATGCAAACTGGTGCAGCCACTCTGGAAAACAGTATAGAGTTTTAGGGCTACCCTATGACCCAATGATTGCACTACTAGGTATTTACCCAAAGGAAACAAACATAGTGATTCTAAGGGGCACATGCACCCCAATGTTTATAACGGCAGTGTCCGTAATAGCCTAACTATGGAAAGGGCCCAGGTGTCCATTAACAGATGAATGGGTAAAGAAGATGTGGTATATATCTATCTATTTGGAATACTGTGTGTGTGTGTGTAATGGAATATTACTCAGCCATCAAAAGAATGAAATCTTGCCATTTGCAAAGATGTGGATGGAACTAGAGGGTATTACATTGAGCTAAATAAGTCAATTGGAGAAAGACAAATACCATATGGTTTCACTCCTATGCGGGATTTAAGAAACAAAACAGAGGAACATAGGGGAAGGGAAGGAGAAATAAAATAAGATGAAAACAGAGAGGGAGACAAACCATTAAGAGACTCTTATCTATAGAGAACAAACTGAGGGTTGCTGGAGGGGCAGTGGTTGGGGGGATGGACCTTAAGGAGGGCGCTTAATGTAATGAGCACTGGGTGTTATATAAGACTGATGAATCACTAAATTCTATACCTGAAACTAAAAATATAGTATATACTACCTAAATTGAATTTAAATAAAAGATAAAAATAAAATAAATCTCAGAAGCCCTTGGTAATAGAATAGTAGATGAAACACCTCTATCCTACTGTAGTGCTATAACCAGTCTAGAAAACCCATCACTGCTATGCATACCTTTAACTTAGCAGTACTTTTCCAAGGACAAATTGTTTTTTTTTTTTTTTTCAGATTTTATTTATTTATTTGAGAGAGAAAGAGTGAGCAGAAGAGAGAAATGGAGCAGGGTCGGGGGGCAGAGGGAGAGAGAGAAGCAGACTCCCCACTGAGCAGGGATCCGTACATGGGGCTTGATCCTGGTACTGTGAGATCATGGCCTAAGTGAGCCACCCAGGCGCCCCCATCCAAGAGCAAACGGTTAAGCAAACTTCTTACATCAGCAGAGCACCCCTGACAGTGATTGTCATAGACGATCTGTGGGTGTAGTTGGGAAAAAGCTCTCTGGAGGGTGTGATGTGTTGCATCTTAGGCAGAGCACCGCTTGAGGGCACTAATTCTCATGGCAGTTTTGTATTGTTCTAGCATCAAGTAGGAAATACAGAGGCAAAAGTACTGTCCAGTATACATCTGCATTGGGGCAGGAGGTGTAGCAACTCAGGGATTTTGTAGGCAGAACAACCTCCGCCCCCCGCCCCGAAAGCTCTGGCTTATTGCGTGTGTGTGTGTGTGTGTGTGTGTGTGTGTGTGTTTGCTTGTTTTACTGCAGGGCAGGGACTCAGGGGTCTAGGGGGTCGACAAGTGAGCCTTGCAGTTGGGTCTTGGTCACTGGATTTAGAATCTGAGAAAGTGACTTTTTTCAAGCCATAGTAACTTATATAAGAGGGAGGTCGGAGATTATTTTCCTTTCTCAGTGATGACTGGCTCAAAAAGTGGATGAACTAGAAGCTGGGGGTATTGGTAAGTTTAACTGAGAAACAGAGGAAGACTGAAGCAGGAAAAATGAGACAAAGTTTATAATTTATAAGACAAGGAGTAAATGTATTGAATGCATAAAGTGAATTCTAAATACTAAGCACACATTAAAAGAATTCAACTATTGTCTATTACCTTTTACTTCTATTTTAAACCATTTTTTTTCAGGATCTATATTTTTAAACATCATATCTTTGTCAACCGCTTGTATTCAGTCATTTCTTTGTGCTAATCATCTTTTCTCTATAAATGAGGACTATTCTGGTTCCATTCACAATTTCACTCCTGCTTGTAGCATTCTGACTTATTTTCTTTAAAGCTTGCGTTTTCTTGATCTTTATTGAAAGGAAATTGTTCTTGTCAGTCTTTCCATTAGCGTTGTCCATACACTGCTCGATACAGCGACCTTTTCCTTGCACACTATTGAAAACCTCGGGGTGGGATCCCTTCTCTCTGGCCATTACAGTAGTGGAATTCTTAGAGGGTATTTACTTCACATGTAAAACAGAATAACTTTTTGCATAATAGAGGCTTTAGTGTTCCAGACACAGCTGAAAGCTTGTATTACTAAGGTTTCATCCTGCCCTATAGTTTCTGAATGTTCTGCAAAGTCTAAAGTTAATATTGAACATGTAAACATTCTTAAAATCTAAGCTTCTGAGGAAATATGTTTTAAGGACCACCTTTCTATTAATGGATTTCAGGATGAAACTTTATCCATCAACGTGAACTGTAGATGGCTGAATTTCTTGCTTTTCCTAACATGTCATCCAGCTTAAGAATCTGTGATTCTGTGAGATACCTGTGTATAAATTGTTTTCCCCCCCAGTGACTTAGTTGCCTGGGAAGTCTTTGTACCAGTGGGTTGATTGATTGATGGTAAGCTATCTCTTGTGTTACGTGACATGGCTCTTTGAATCATTTCAGGGTTTTGTTTTTTTTTTTTTTGAATCATTTCAGTTTTCAGAAGGCAGTTACATTGAATGTTTTGTGTCAAGTCAATTTTATGTGAAATAATTGATATTGGAGATTTTTTTTAATACAAGGAGAGCTTAGACTTAATTTTAATATTTGCTTTTGTCGAAGTATATTGTCTTTTATAGAAATGATTTACAATTAGATCTAGGATACTCAGTTCCTAGAGGCAAGACGTGGTTCTGTTTATCTTTTTTCTCCTCAAAGTGTGGGAGCACAAAGATTTTATTAATATTTATAATAAAAGGAAGAGGCAGGTTGTCACATAGAAACTTTATTAACTTTTTAAAATGTTTTCTAGGCAAAAGCTGACTGTATGTCCTATCATTGATGGAGAAGAGCATCTTCGTTTGTTGAACTTCCAACATAATTTTATAACTCGGATCCAAAATATTTCTAATCTACAGAGGCTAATATTCTTGGATTTATATGATAACCAAATTGAAGAAATCAGTGGGCTTTCTACTCTGAGATCCCTCCGTGTCCTTCTGTTGGGGAAAAACAGGTAATCTCTGTAGAATAGATTTATTTATTTACTTAGGGCTAATGTTCAGACTTCTGGTGTTTAGATGGCAACCCAGAATTGAATAATACTTAAGAAACTGATAGACTGACGCCCTGGCCCCTGCGGCTACCTGCCTGGACAGCCCGAAGGCTGCTCCTAGCAGCAAGAGGAGTTTGGCTCCCTAGGGAGGCCTCTTCCGAGGCCCCTCGGTGCTCTAGCCTAACCTCCCCGGCGGTGGGCGGACCTGCCCGCGCCCCTGGCCGGCTCCCTCAAGGAGCCCTTGGAGATCAAGGTGTATGAGATTGATGACGTGGAACGCCTGCCCTGGCACCGCCAGCCCCCGAGGGAGGACCGGGCTGAAGCCTCCCGGGGTGTGGAGAAGGGTCTGGTGTGTGCCAGTGCCAGACTGCGGGGGGCCGAGCGCAGGCAGCAGCGGCCTCCGGAGGTACAGGCCAAGCGCGAGCACCCGAGCACCCGTGCGGGGAGCTGGTGGAGACCCGGGCGGGCCGATGCTGGAGCCCCGGCGGATGCTGGAGCCCGGCCGATGCGGGAGCCCGGCCGCTGGCCCGAGCAGTTCAGGTGCACCCGGTGCTGGAGCCCGAGTCGCTGAGTACGCGGTGGCTCTGGAGCACGGCCACGGCCGCCTTGGAGTAGTGAGTGAACTTGTGCAAGGCCCACGTCATGGTGGTCACCTGCTTCGACACCAGTGTCGCAGCCCCCGCCGCCCCGCTGGTGCCGCAGGCGGTGGACGTCTGAGGCTGCGCCCCGGAGCTCTGGGAGGGCACGTGGGATGGAGCGAGGGTGCGGAGGGGTGGAGGGGTGAGGGTGCGGAGGGCCAGGGCGGCCTGGAGTGGGGGGATGAGGCGAGGAGCGGGAGGGAGGGGCTGGCCAGGCGGCGTGGACGGAGGGAACGAGTGAGCGGGCCGGAGACCGTCACCACCCAGACAGCCATGCAAGTGCCTTTAACCTTGAATCGGACTTCTCTCTTTCTGCATTTGGCGCTGAGGACTCAAGATGCCAGCAGACGGTGCGCTCCAGCCAGGGCCTGGGCGGCGGCAGGGGCCATCTGGGGGCCAGGCCGGGGCCCCTTCCCAGCCAAGCATTTCCTGTAGCGGGGCTGCCCTGGTCCCAGGCAGCCTGAGGGTCAGCATGCAGGACGACTCTTCCTTTACAGCTGTTTCCTCTTATCGGAGCCATCGCTGGGGATCGCCACGGTGGGCAGCAGGGCTGGGGGGTGTCCTCCGGGCAGGGGTGGCCCACCACCCCTCCCCCGCACCAGCCGCGGACCTGCTCTTTCCTGAGGGGGGGGGCAGTGCCCACAAGGCGCCTTCATCTGCGGCAGGAATTCTGACCAAAACCACAAGCAAAAGACAAAACCACACACACACACAATGGGGGG
>PITA01009186.1:0-65076 GCA_004023965.1 Spilogale gracilis | reverse complement strand
CAATACAGGACTGGGGTGAGCCTGCCGACATTTGTGTGTTCCCGTCACAACGGGCTCTGTTTTCTGAGCCTTGTGCATTTTCTAGGCACCTGTAGACCTTTGTACAAGTGTGTAGATAACATCTCGCTACAGTTTTTATTTGTGAATAAAAGACACATCCGTTAAAAAAAAAAAAAGAAACTGATAGACTGGAAAAAAAGAAACAAATTGACTAAAATTTAGTAAGATTTGAATGGATTAAAATTCAGCCATAATTTATGAGATTCAATCTGACAGTCAAACCAAATAATATTTATTGAACGTGTATTTTATTATTTCCGTTGCTTCCCAGTACCATGTCTTATGTGGAAGGAAGTAGCAGAGTTGGGCCTTAACTTTATGTTTTCTTGGGCTGTCTTCTAAGTATGTGCATTCCCTTGAGGCTTATGTGTGTTTCACTTACAGTTCCTCCCAGTGCTTGACTACGGGTAGACATTTGATATCTCATATTTGACAAATTACTGATTCATCCTTGTTCAGATGGTGTTTTTAGTATGTATTTTAATATTACATATGAACTTCTTCAGTTCTGTTTGTAAGGCTCTATTATATAGTGCAGTTACACAATTTCTGGCTAATTCCTTGATGTTTGTCTATGACTTTTCTCTCCATTCTCTTTTTGCTGGATGGGTTTTGTAATGCCTACAAAGAAGGGCTGTTTAGCGGACTCCAAAAATGATTTTTATATTATCAAATGATGAATTTTAGATACAACATTATATCCAAGCCTGGTTCCACTCCCCCCTACCTCCTCCCTGATAGCATGGATCTCAAATTACCTCTTTATTCTCACTGGCCAGTGGTAATTTAAGGAACTTTTTCCAAGATCATGCCCCAGAATCCTGGGCTCTTGTCTGTTCTCTGTGTTTCTTTTTTCTTTTTCTTCTTCTTCTTTTTTTTTTAAGATTTTATTTATTCATTTGACAGAGAGAAACACAGCTAGAGAGGGAATACAAGCAGGGGGAGTAAGAGAGGGAGAAGCTGGCTTCCCGCTGAGCAGGGAGCCCGATGTGGGGCTCCATCGCAGGACTCCTGGATCATACCCTGAGCCTACAACAGACGCCCAACAACTGAGCCACCCAGGCGCCCCTCTCTGTGGTTTATTGAAAGTTCCCAAGCAATGTAGTTTATCGATTGTACTCAGTTCAAGCATTAAACTGAGCATTATGGTAGCTGGAGGGAATTTTGGGAAATTATAGGAGCATAGAGTCTTAGAGCATATCTGACCTTGGAGATCAGTTCCGTCATTTCACAGATGAAGAAATGGAGATGTAAAGGGACTTTGCAAGGTTAGATATGTATAAACTATGCCGTAGGAGTACCCCAGTGGAGTACTTTAGTGAGTAAAGTAACAAGTCAACTTTTCATATATTTAAGGCATTCCCTTCGAGGTGCTCCCTGTTCAGTCTCCCAGAGATTTCTTAACTAGTTCCTGATCCTTGGAGTTTTGATTTGTTTGCATAACTTCCATTTATTCTTTAGCACTCTTGCTTTATGCCCTCCTTTCAGTCCTGGAGTATTTCCTAGCAGCATTTTTAAGCTCCTTTGCTGGTTTTAAACATGGTATCTAAGAGCTGATCCTGGGTCCTGGTGTTTTAAATCAAGTCTCAATGTACTTTTCTTCCTGCTTCTACTTTGAAGCTTCTCTGGCTTCTTGGAAATGACCTTTTTAAGTTTTTTAAAACATAATTTGGTGTGTTTTTTAAAAAATATTTTATTTATTTGACACAGAGAGAGTGAGCAAGAGAGAGAGAGAGCAAGCACAAGCAGGGGAAGAGGCAGAGAGGCAGAGGGAGAAGCAGGCTCCCCGCTGAGCAAGGAGCCTGATGTAGTGCTTGATCCCAGGACCCTGGGATCATGACCTGAGCCGAAGGCAGGCGCCCAACCAGCTGAGCCACGCAGGCGCCCCAGCATCTGAGCCTCTGACCTTGCCAGAGTTCTCTGTTCCAAGTCAAAGCGACCTAATGCCATTTTCTGAATCCTTACCTGGATCGAGGGAAAGCCATCTAATGCAGTCTCTTCTTCCTCATTCCACTTCATCTTTTTCTTTGTTTTGTTTGCATTTGGTCATGTTTTCCTTTATTTTTCACTTAAAGAAAATAGCTGTTCGGCAATTTTAGAGCTGTTAGTGTAGTCGAATAAAAAAGAACGTCAGAAAGACAAGTTTCCACATTCTCCCAAAATGCATATTGCTGAAGTGTCCGAACAGTGCAAAACCGCCTCCTGTTGTCGGGCAGCTGTGTGAGCTGGAAAGTGCAAATCTAACCTGAGGCAGTTCCTTAGTGAACTTTGGGCAAATCTGGCCTAGAAATGCTCAAGGGCAGAGGAGCTCATTGGTTACCCCATCTCCCCAGGTCTGTCTTGGATGAACTGTTGCCCCCTGCTGGGCGAGACCAGGACGTTCTCTCCTTCTCACTTGGCAAAGCCGCACCATCTTTTAGTCCAAGACGGTGGAACCAGGTGTTAAAATCCCAGGCAACCATATTCCTCTAAATTCAGGCAGCTCCCACAAAGATTCCTGCCCCAAACCTAGAGTACCTGTGCTTAGATTCTGTGTGTGGGGTTTGCATTGTTACTGAAGAACCCCGTGCCCCTGTGTCCCACTGAGCTCCTGAAGTTCTTGCCATCCCACTCTTCTGTGTTCCTGCTTTACCCTTGGCAGACCCTCTGGTGCTCTCGTGATCACAGGCTAATGGGTAGAACTTCTATGCATTTTTTTCTGATCACCCAGAACTATAGATACAAAACTCTCCACCAGGCTCTGCGATTCCATATTCCTTTCCAATTGCTTCTTTGAAGGTTTCCACTAAGGATTTGTCTCTAACACTTGAAAAGCCTAGCCTTCGTATAGATTCTGCAGTGAGGCCCTCCTGCACGCCTTATTATCATAATACGCGGCAGAGATGGATTCTGATGTCCCCCTGGGGGTCTGTAGCTGCTGGTGTGATTGGCGAGGCTTGTCTTTTCCTAGTTTCAGTCCATTTAATGGGAGAAGTTCCTTTTGAAAATAATCGTTCAGGTCATTTTGAGAACGGACTAGGATTTTGCCGTTTCCTCAGATCAATACCTAATCTGACCGGTGGTGTCCTGGGCAACTGATACCTTCGTCTGCCTCTGAATTCTTTAGAACTGGATTTTTTTTTTTTTTAAGGTCATTTCAGGTGCTGGGGTGGGGAAAGAATCTATGATAAATGTAGCTCATGAGGATAAGACACGAAGATGTTTGGTTGGTCTTGGGTTTAACTGACAATGAGTGACTTACCTATTTTTTTTTTCCCTATTCCCTTTTCCTGGGCAATCCAAATCTGGAATGAAAATAATAAAGCCACTATGTGTCAGAGCTAAAAGAATGCTTGAAGTCACAATAAACAGGTAGTGTTTTACTGGATAGCATAATGGTATGTGAGGCCCTGGCGGAATTCTGTGGGAAGGCTTACTGCACATTAAGGTCCCTATGATTGAAGCACCTTGAAACTGCCCAGAGTTTCTGATAAATACAGAAACAGGTGCATTGATCCTCAAAATCAGAAAACTTTAGTCTGAGACAGTCTCCATCCCTCGTGTATAATTTTCAAAACGTTAAAAATATAATTCTCAGACAAATGTAATTACAGGCCAGTGTTTTAATTAGCTCAGTAATGAAGGAACCAGTAGGATGACAAAGCTGATTCAAAAGGAGGATAAGAGACACTGATCGATGCAAAGTGAAAAGGACCAGAATATGACTACATTATAAAATGGGTTCCTGTCTTACAAAGCAATAAAGTTATAACCCTCTGGGTTATTTTCTCATACACAGAAATAAATTACTTTCCTACCTGGCAAAAATCATCATTATATCTTAGTTAGTTTTCTACTAGTTGGTTTATAACATTACAGAGTTTGGGGTCTAATTACTAGTAAATAGTGGTCCTTAGACAAGCGTTCACAGTGCTTTTTATATGAATTGAAAGGACATGCAGTTATTCCTTTGTCTTGTTTCCAAATTTTGGTTATCTATGCTGAGTAGCACTCTTCCTCCTCCTCCTCCTCCTCCTTCTTTGTCTTATTTGTCTTAATATTTTATTTATTTGAGAGAGAAAGAGATCATAAGCAGTGGGGAAGGGTATAGGGAGAAGCAGACTCTCTGCTGAGCAGGGAGTCCTATGTGGGACTCAATCCCAGAACTCTGGGATCATGACCTGAGCCAAAGGCAAATGCTTAACTGACTGAGCCACCCAGACACCCAGTACTCTTTCTTCTACTCACCATATCATAGTTTACAAAATTGGTTTTTATACTATATGCTTTTCACTTGAATATATTTTATTATTTACCTCTTCCCATATCATTAAATGTTCTTTGAAAAAACATTTTTTGAAAAAAAATATATATTTTTTTTTGAAAAAAAATATTTTTTAAAGATTTTATTTATTTATTTGACAGAGAGATCACAGGTAGGCAGAGAAGCAGGCAGAGAGAGAGGAGGAAGCAGGCTCCCTGCTGAGCAGAGAGCCCGATGCGGGCCTTGATCCCAGGACCCTGAGATCATGACCTGAGCCGAAGGCAGAGGCTTAGCCCACTGAGCCACCCAGGCGCCCTGAAAATAAATATATTTTTAAGAGCTGCATAACATAGACAGAAGTGTAATAATTTATTTAATATTTCCCATGTGTTAGACATTTACATTGTATCCCTTTTTTTTGCTGTGATAATGCTGTGACAAATAATCCTCATCCGTAAATCTTTGCCTCTCTGATTATTTCCTTAGAATATGCTTTAGTATTTTCTAAGTAGGTGAGTTCATCCTCATGAAACTCGACTGAAAGGAGAGTAGAGATTTGATGAAGGAGGTCTGTACTTCTCCAAATGTGATCTCTGGCCCAGCAGCTGCAGCACCACCCCGGGAAAGGGGTTAGAAATGCAAACGTGTGACCCTGTCCCAGTTAGAAATGCAAACGTGTGTTAGAAATGCAAACGTGTGACCCTGTCCCAGAAACTCTGGAGGCGGGGCTCATGGGGCTCAGCAATTAGCAAGCCCTCCAGATGCTTGTGATACTCACGGAAGTTTGAGAGCCACTGTTTTAGGGAATGTGAGCTTGGCAGTATCAAAGAGTTGCATAAAAGCTTTCTCTAATAGCTCGGAGGTCAGATTCCTGTTAGCATCACTCTTTCCTAAGCCATATTATTAGGGGATCTTAATTTTCTGCAGCCGTTCTAGGTATTTCAAAAGCAAAGCAGGTGAAGAATAACTTAACATTTGTTAACATTTTTCCTATCTGATAGTAAACTGAGAAATTCTTTTAAAGTACTAATGAAAGGGACGCCTGGGTCGGTTAAGCATCTGCCTTCAGCTCACGTCATGATCCCTGCGTCCTGGGATCGAGTCCCATGTTGGGCTCCCTGCTCAGGGCGGGGCCTGCTTCTCCTTCTGCCTGCCGCTCCCCCTGCTTGTGCTCTGTCTCTGTCTCTCTCTGGCAAATAAATCAATAAAATCTTCAAGAAAATAAAATACTAGGGGAAAATAGGGATAGGAAGAACAAAAGATGAGATGGGGGTAGCGGTGTGTGTGTGTGTGTGAGAGAGAGAGAGAGAGTTAAGCCGAGAGGAACTGCTTCGTACTGTGATGGGCCATAGTAGGTGCGTGATAAATATTTTTACCCACCACATTGGATTAAATTGGTCATAGTGATATTCTGGATTTGGCAATGATGTAAGATGACTGAGGTCCATGGAGATAGAAATTCTAGTTTAAGCTGGTATTATGTTTGCATGGCGATCAGCATATGTGAAGTTTCAAGGGATGATCCAAGTTCTGGAACCATTTAGGAAGGTGGAAATGGTTCTTTGAGGTAGTAGTGACAGTAGAAATAAATAGTGACAGGCAGATGATGATCAAGGTGGATTTCATGAACTTCATTTCTGCCCTTTCTTTGCCATTGCTCCTTTCCTTCTATGGATTATGGCAGTAGGAGAAAGTAGGATCTGTAGGATGGGAAAGAAGGGAAGTAGTTTTTGTTTTATTTTGTTTTGTTTGAACTATCCAGTTGAAGGCACTTGGATCGGTAAGGTAGCCAGAAAAGGTAAGAATGAGGGAGACAATGGGTGGGTCCTAATCATTTCTGGATATAAGAAGGGGCATTTTATTTATTTATGTATTTATGTATTTATTTATTTATTTGTCTGTCTGTCTGTCTATCTCTGTATTTACTTATGTATTTAAAGATTTTATTTATTTGAGAGAGAGTGAGAGTGCACATGAGAGAGGAGAGGTCAGAGGGAGAAGCAGACTCCCTGGGGAGCTCGGAGCCGGATGTGGGACTCCATCCCAGAACTCTGGGATCATGACCTGAGCTGAAGGCAGTGGCTTAACCCACTGAGCCACCCAGGCGCCCCACAAAGGGACATTTTAGAGATAAAATGCTGTGTTTTAAATTGTGTAGCAGTGTTTTAGCTTTTCATAAGATGGCAACTGAGAAATTCCAAATATTCACAAACTTAGCCGGTCCAGTAGAAAACATTTAAGTGGCATCTAATTTGTCTCTGTGATAAATAATTCTCTTATGAATACTCCTGTACGTAAAACTCATCCATTTAGTTAGTATATGTTTATTTATTCGTTAAACAAATACTTCTTGGGTTCCTGCTCAGTGCCAGCCCTTTTTATAAGTGCCGGGGATGGAGTAGAGAATATGTTGAAGTTTCTCTTGAAGCTCATGTTTTGGTTTGAGGAAGGAGATTGTAAGAAGGCAAACACTTAAACAATATAATTTTAGGCAAGGATAGGTGCAATGAAGTCAATTAAAGCAGGGAAGGAGAGAGTAATAGAATTTGGAAGGGGGAGTGAACCGTGCTAAGTTCTAGGTGAAGAACACCTAGGAAGTAGGAGCAGCAAGGATAAACACCCCGAGGCAGAAATGAACTTGACCGGCTAGAGCGAACAGGGGAGCCCCTACGGGCGAGAGCAGAGAGAGCCCGAGCCCTGGTAGGAGAGAAGGCTGGAGGAAGAGTCAGCGGCCACAGGCTTAGGCCTTGAGAACTGAGGGGACGAGTTTAGATCATATTCTGAAGGGAACTGCCTTGAATAAGTGCCTTGTCCCAAGGTTCTTAGAAGTAGAATTGCTTTTTCCGAAAGATATGATTTTTAAGCTGTCTTTGGGGGCATTTCCCCTAATGGTATTGCATCTTTAACGTTATAATTAAATCAATGGGAAATATAGTTTTGTCTTATATATGTAATTACATATAATCTTTATATGCATATTTATATAGATATATCTAGAGTTGTCTCTATATCTGTCTACTTATCTATAGAGAGAAAGGGTACATTTAAATGAGTTATGCCTTAGCATGTTTTGATTACAATAAATATGATATACCCATATTTCTACTCTACTTATTTTGATTTTCAGAATCAAGAAAATTTCAAATCTGGAGAACCTCAAAAACTTAGATGTCTTGGACCTTCATGGAAATCAGGTATTGTAAAGCCCCTTTGTTTCTTTCTTTTTAGGAAAGAAGTCTAGGAAAGCTTGGTATTATAAAAGTTTTAACAATGTTTCTTGTGTTGAAGTATTTCAAGAGTTACTTTACTGATTCACTGAAATGTCTAAGGTATTAAACCCTTTTATTTAAGATATGTTAATACCTGGGCACCTGGATGGCTCAGTCATTAAGCGCCTGCCTTTGGCTCAAGTCTTGATCCCAGGATCCCAGGATCGAGTCCCACATCGGGCTCCCTGCTTTTTCCTCTCCTACTCTCTATGCTTGTGTTCCCTCTCTCGCTGTCTCTTTCTCTCACTGTCAAATAAATAAATAAAATCTTATAAAACAACAAAAACAAGATATGGTAATTCCTTAGCAGTAAATGACAGCTGAAACTTCTAAAAACATTTGGAATCCTTAATAGTCATGATAATTTTGTTTCTTATTTAGTCTTTTGTTTTTATTTTATTTCATTTTATTTGATATTTTATTTTATTTTATTTTACAGAAAGAGAGAGAGAGAGCATGAGCAGTAAGGGGGCAGAGGAAGGGGAGAAACAGGCTCCCCATTGAGCAGGGAACCTGACACGGGGCTCGATCCCAGGACCTCGGGATCATGACCTAAGCTGAAGACAGACACTTAACTGACTGAGACACCCAGGCGCCCCTAGTCTTTTATTATTTTTAAAACACATATTTTCCAATCCTAGCCCAACAACTAGAATATTACTAATGATTTTCTTCTACTTAAGTATTCCGCCTTTATTCTGAGATCACCACTATCCATGATATCACATTTTTTATTCCCTTGTGGATTTTTTGAGTTGGTTTTATCACATATGTGTGTCTAAATAATACCTTGTTTAGTAGTATTGTGTTATAATTTAAATAAGTGTTTGCTTTTTGCATTTAACATTAGCTTATTGAGATTAATATATTTTGATTGAGTAACTGTAGTTTACTCCTTTTTGCTGTTGTAAGTTCCATGGAATGATTATGTGAAAAATTTGTTCCTCCAGTTTATTATTGATGGACATTTGGCTTGTTTCCTTTTGTTTGTTTGTTTCCTTTTAGGAATAGCACTTCTAAGAGCATTCTTGTATGGGTTTCTTCCACATCCCATATGTATTCTAGGGCATATATCTGAAAGTGAAACTGATAGAACAGAATTATTTAAATGTGTAACATTAAAAGATAATGTCAAATCGTTTTCCAAAGTGGTTGTACCAGTTTATACTCCCACCAGTAATGCAGCATAAATCCTGTTGCTTCACATTCTTTTCAACATTTGGAATTGTCACACTTCTTTTTTTTTTTTTTTTTTGTGACTCAAGTATTTATTAAGTCATACATGCAAAACATACTGCTAATTGCATTAGCAAAAGATTAATGTGAAATCACTTCCAAATTCTACAACTGTCAATTTAGAAAATGTCCTAGAAGTTGAAAGGTCCAACCTACAATCTTGCCATTGTTTCAGTTGTACAGAACTTCGTTAGCACGAGCTCAGGCTTCCAGAACTCACAGACCCAGGGGAACGTGGTTAGACAGAGCAACAGGAAGTGCATGTCTGGCGGGGGCGGGGGGTGACACAAAGCTGAGGGTCAGCATTAGTCAAGGTGCGGTGTTGGTGATCTGGCAAGACGGTGATGTTACGGAAATTCATAGTTTAGGAGTTTCTAAAATATTTCAAAATCTGTAAAGCTGCAACACATCATTTTTGTACCTAGTTTCTGGAAAGCTAAACTTATTAGCTTTGAATAAAGTAACAAGGAAACAGGAATTCACTTTTACTAATGTACAAAAAAAGTTTCTAATATATTATCAGAAAGATTTTATAACACAAGGAGGCATATTGCTCATTAAGGAGGGATTTTATAAGAAAAGCACTCAGTTAGCAACTATGGGAATGACCAGTTCAAAGATGAATTAAATGCCCAATTTCAGGAGGAATAGTAGGCCTAAGAAAAAGCTTAAAACAGTGATAGTACTGATCTGTCCTCATCATTTACTGCATTTGACAGAGATTAACCTTTGAAAATTTTATCCGTGACACTTTTACTCAGTTTAATTATGATGTGTACAACGTAGTGTAAATTAACCCCCATATTTTGTCACAATAACTGTCTTCATTCTTTGATCACCTCCCATGCTGCGCACAGCCCACCCCAGTGCACCCAAAGCCAGAACAGATGCTTCATCAGAGGCTTGTAGGAGGAAGAGGTCTCTTCAAAATCTCAGCAATAGCAGATAATACTAAGTTTTTTTCAAAAAACATTCACTGCAGGGGCAAGTGGCACAGTGAGTTGGATGTCCAACTCTTGGTTTCAGCTCAGGTTGTGATCTCAGGCTTGTGAGATCGAACCCCGAGTGGGGCTCTGTGTTCAGTGCAGTCTGCTTGAGATCCTCTTTTCCCTCTGCCCTTCTCCTGCTCCCTAAAATAAATAAATCTTTTTAAAAATCTCAGTACAAAATCAAAAAGATTGATCCAGAAAGTTTTGAGTTCTTACACTCATTCCATATGATGAAAAATCTGGTGTTAGGGAATGGATGTGGGCTGATAAGTAACTGGTGTGCTAGAGGGTAACATTTCATGAAGGAGGCTGTGCTGCTTTCTTATCAGAAACTAATTAGGAAGTGTCTGCATTTCCGAACTTGAGACACTGCAGTCTCTTCTTCTTTTTTTTAAAGAAATAAAAATAAGATTTTATTTGGTAATGAAATATACCAAATGTAATCAGGAAATATCTTTAGGTGTTAGGATTTTAGGGGATTTGTGTATTCTCTTTTCTCCTTTTCTCTATTTTTCAGGTTTTCTGATAAAACATGTCTTTTTTTAAATTATGTTACATTAACCACCATAGAATTCGTCATTAATTTTTGATGTGGTGCAATGATTCATTAGTTGTGGATAACGCCCAGTGCTCATCACAACATGTGCCCTTCTTTTTTTTTTAAAGATTTTATTTATTAATTTGACAGAGAGAAACATAGCTAGAGAGGGAACACAAGCAGAGGGACTGAGAGAGGGAGAAGCAGGCTTCCTGCCGAGCAGGAAACCCTATGTGGGGCTCGATCCCGGGTCTCCGGGATCATGACCTGAGCCGAAAGCAGTCGCTTAACCAACTGAGCCACCCAGGCGCCCCAACATGTGCCCTTCTTAATACCCATCACCTAGCTACCCTTCCTCTGCCCCAAAAACCTTCAGTTTGTTTCCCAGACTCCATAGTGTCTCGTTATTTTTCTCATTCTCTGTTCCTCTGCCCCATTCAGTTTTCTCTCCCTTCCCCTATGGTCCTCCGTGCTATTCCTTATGTTCCCCATATGAGTGAAACCATATGATAATTGTCTTTCTCTGCTTGACTTATTTCACTTAGCATAATCCCCTTCAGTTCCATCCATGTCGATGCAAATGGTGGGTACTCATCCTTTCTGATGGCTGAGTAGTATTCGATTGTGTATATGGACCATATTTTCTTTATCCCTTCATCTGTTGACGGACATCTCAGCTCCTTCCCCAGTTTGGCGATGGTGGACGTTGCTGAGATGGACACTGGGGTGCGTGTGCCCCTTCTTTTCACTACGTCTGTATCTTTGCAGTGAATACCTACTAGTTCAGTTGCTGGCTCATAGGGTAGCTGTATTTTCAACTTTTTGGGGAGCTTCCATACTGTTTTCTTGCAGTCTCTTCTTAAAGACCAAGACCTTGAATGGCTTCGCGCCTAGCCGAGCGCAACAATGCAACTGAGTCCACAAGCGATTTTGGCAACTCTTAATGTGGGCAAGAATGGGAGCTCTTGGAAAACAAGGCTTTAAGGAAACTTGCCATCTTAGGGCTAAATTTCACCATAAAGTGCAAGTTTGAAGTCTTACACTTTAGCAGATAAAACCTTAAAATGACTGATTGGTTCAAAATGGTTTTATGGGAAGAGTAATCTGGAGCAGAAACTTGGCCCCGTGTGCAAAGGCTCCCAGTTTTGAGCCAAGCATCTAAAAGCTCTGAGGCGGACAGGGCAGGAGAGGGGCCCGGATACGCACAGCAACAGGCCTTTTCTCTTCCTCTTCTTGACTGGAGGAGGGCGGAGAGCCCTCGAAGAGCTTGGTCCCACACCGTCTTGAGGCCCTGCTGCGCGGGAGCCGAGCACTCGGCTGTTTTGCAGCACCTGTCTCCTTAGCCATGGCCAACCCTGCGGCTAGGTGAGGGAGTCGGCTTCTTCTCCTGCAGTTGCTCAATCATGTCTTTGTCCCTGAGATCAAGTTTAGTCTCCACCAGGATGATGGGATGTTGGGACAGTGGCGTCTCACTTCAGAGTACTCGTGTTCAGACCTTTTCAAATGATGCAGGACTCAAGAGAGCAAAGCAAATTAAGACCACATTGTTTTGTGGATAGGATAAGGGACATAATCCATCATAACACTGTTTAGCCGTTTCCCATAAGCCCGGATTCACCTGTTTTCCATCTACCATAACATTGGCAGATGCGTCGTTAAAGACAGTGGGGCTGTGTCCTCCGGGACTTACTGGTTTACCAGAGCAGTAGGCAACTCTGCCCTCAGCAACATCTCCCAGCACCACACACTCGCTGGGCTGCCATGGCGTCAGGGGGGAAGTGGTGGGCTTGGGGCCCGAGGGGCCAGGGCTGCTGTCCAGTCCACGCTGCTTCCCTGATGGAAAGCCAGAGCCAACAGCGGCCACCACCCAAAGCTGTGGTATTGTCATACTTCTTAATTTTTGCCAGTTAAATTGGCATAAAGTAGTGTCTCTTTGTGGTTTTGATTTCTGTTTCCCTGATTACAAAATCTGGACTCTTTATTCTCTTGGGTCAGTCAGTTTGTCTGCCTTTATGTCTTTCTGTCTGCATTTTTCCATTTGGTTTGTTATGCCCCCTCTTCTCTCTTAGAACATCTTAGCTATTTTTTTAGTCCTTTGCTTTTCCATTGAAGTTTTTGTCTTTGAGATGTATTTATTTATGAACAGCTACATGAGCTACATACTCATGCAGAAGGTAGAGCCTCTCTTGAGGTGGTAAGTGCATATTCTGGGATGATCCGTGAGTCCCTGCCTGTTGATGGACAGATCTGTCACTGCCTCCTGCAGCTGGTTAAGGGCAAACTTCAGTACGATCTCTCCAGGTTTTGTAACAGCTGCGCATCCCGGTTGTTTCGGTGAAAAGCTAATGTAATGAATGAAAACCTTGAGAGATTTACATAGTGTGTCTGTGTGTGTCTGTGTGTGTCTCTCTGTGTGTGCACAGGCTGGGAGGAATGTTGGTGGCCTGGGAACTGTCCAGCCCCGCAGGCTGGTTAGTGTCACTCTCGTAGAGAAGTTACCCAGCTAGGTGAGGGTTGAAGGGGAAGAAGGATTAAAGAGTTTTGCCAGTAAAAGAATGTTATATGCCAAAAAATATTTTTTACTGCTTGAGAATTTAACATGTGTTAAAGAACAGTGAGAAATGAAGGGAGAGAATTAGGAAATGCCAGATTGTGGAGGGCTTTGTATGCCACACCTGAGAAATTGCTATTTTATCTTGTAGCCCACTATTTTTATTTTATTTAATTTACTTACTTTTAATTTTTTTATAGCCCATTGCTTTTAAAACCATTCATAACTAATTACAACATTTTGTGGTAGCAATATTTTAAAGTTATTTTAAAGAGTATATATGGGGGCACCTGGGTGGCTCAGTCGTTAAGTGTCTGCCTTCAGCTCAGGTCATGATCGGAGTCCTGGGATCGAGCCCCACACTGGGAGCCTGCTTCTCCCTCTCTCACTCTCTCACTCTCCCTCTCTCACTCTCCCCCTGCTTGTGTTCCCTCTCTAGCTGTGTTTCTCTCTGTCGAATCAATAAATAAAATCTTTAAAAAAAAATGGGCTGTGGAATCCTAATAGTGTTCAAGAGATAGACTGGGGGATGGCAAGAGTAGGAGGAAAGTGAATCTGGAGACAGAACAGTTGAGAGACTACTCCAGTAAACTTTGTGAGAAGTGATGCTGGCTTGATCTAAGTAGTAGCGATAGGGATTTAATCAGGGGGCAGATTATATAAATATTTAAAAAGTGGAAACATCAAGGTTTAGCAATTGATTATATTTGAAGAGTGAAAAATACAGAGGACTCTGAGAGGTTGGCTCTCAGTTTCTGATGTAGATTTCTTTTGGTCTTCCAGAGTTTGTCCTCTCGGTAGAAGCTTGCTTTAACGTGGACACAAACGTGCTTCGGGAGGGGTCTGTCCTTTCAAGGCCGTCTTTTCCTTCGAGGAGAGCTTGCCCGTTCTGTGAGTGCTTGACTGAAAGCACACATTTGCCCTACCAGCATTGCTGAGTCGGAAGGTTGTCTTTATCCAGACAGAGAAGTCTGGCTTACTCTTATACATACAGATGAGCCTGGAGGACCCAGCTTCCCTAGATGTATCGAGAAGCCCTGCCGTCTCCTGCAGACCCCTCTCCGATCAGTGTGACCTATGATTGGGCTTTCCGACATGCCCATCATTTCTTCTCGCCCTGAAGTTTATTCACTGATCAAGAGTTGTGCTCTCACCCTACGCCACCTTTTGCCTGAAATTTTCATCATTCACTGTGACTTTGTCCCTCACTGCAGTGTAACAGGCCCCATCCTAGGCTGCACACAATTCTGGCCCATCTGGTTGCAAACCAAGAAGCCGAGAGATATCCCCAGTGATTTTTTATTTTTTATTTTTTAAGGTTTTATTTATTTATTTGACAGAGAGAGAGAGATCACAAGTAGGCAGAGAGGCAGGCAGAGAGAGAGAGGGGGGAAAGCAGGCTCCCTGCCGAGCAGAGAGCCCGATGTGGGCCTCGATCCCAGGACGCTGAGGTCATGACCTGAGCCGAAGGCAGAGGCTTTAACCCTCTGAGCCACCCAGGCGCCCCCCAGTGATTTTGATATCAATATTTTAGAATTAATAATATTCCTTTTCAGAGTTACCAAGCTAAATAAAACGTGACTCTACAATGTTAGGCATTTTAATTATCAGTCCCACCAGGATCAAAGAATTAGAGAAAGGAAGCTTTCTAAAAAAAAGGCCCCAGGTTTAGTAGCAGAAGGGAAAGACACACTATGTGTGTCATATAACACTTGTGCCCCTTCATTCTGTGTATTTTTATCTTTCCTGTTCTCAGGAAGGCTTTATTTTCTATATTTAAATATTGCTTTTCCATTCTTGTTTGTTACATCCATATTGTTTGTCTTCATTTCCCTATCTTACCTTTTATTCTTCCTACCACCATTTTTCCTTAATATTTTAGGAGAAGTTCTCAAACTTAGGGTACTATTGATTTTTCACAGTATCAATTTTGCTTTCTGCTGACTCTATACATTCTGTCACTTACTTAGTTTTGAAATGCTTTTGTCCACATCTTATTGTACATAGTTCTGTCATCTACAAATACACATGACTTTGTTTCTTCTTTTACAATTTTTATTTATTTCATTTTACATTAGTTAGACCAAGAATCTTAGGACAAATTTTAAAGCATAGTCAGATGTCACCTTTATATATTACTGAGTTTATAATAAACATGGGTTTTCCTTTTTGAAGCTAGATGGAATCTAGATGGTATTTCTTGAATGTAAGAGAAGGTCGAATAACAACATACACACTGAATTATAAATCTAAGAAAATGTTCTTTTAGCCAACATCTGCTTTGAACTGTTAAATAAAAAATTTCAAAATTTTTCTCCTCTGCACCGGGATAACAGTACAGATGAGAAAGTTAATCTCTAGTGATTGTGAAAACTTTTTTTATTGTTTGGAAGAAAAGTGTTATGTGTCTGACTCATTGTTAACTTAAGTAGTCGGCTGACGATGTCCCCTACAAGGACCTCTACTACCTATGAGTCATTGAGAACCACTGCATTGTGCTTGCTCTGTTACACTCCTAGGGCTTACAATCCTGTCGTGCTCTCTTCAGTTCCTGGGCATAGCTTTTCCTTACCCTACCTTGCTGTGCGACTCAGAGCTCCTCTGCTGCAGGTCAGAGCTTGCGTGTAGGTATCTGTTCTGTGACTCAGGGCCTCTTGTTCTGAACGCTTAATGTCTACATATTGCACTCTGGCTAAACGTTATCTGTCTCTTCTCTGAAGCACTTCCACTAATAAAGACTATCCACCCTCACTTGCCACTTGGGATCCTAGTTTCTTGTGTCTTTTCCATTTAGACTCTTGATGGCTTTCGGGATCCTGCGGTATAAATGGAAAGAGCAAGGCGGGCGTGGTAGCATTCCTTTTCCTTGCCTTTTCTCTCACAGGGCTGTCTTGCTTGGTCAAAACATTGTGAGCTTCTTTCTTGGGCTCATGGGAAGTTTTCATTTGACAGCAAGAGAGGGAACACAAGCAGGGGGAGTGAGAGAGGGAGAAGCAGGCTCCCCGTGAGGCTCCATCCCAGGACCTGAGATCAGGACCTGAGCTGAAGGCAGAAGCTTAATGACTGAGCCTCCCAGGCATCCTTAGTTGTTGTCACCTTTATCTGGACCTGGCCCAGTATTGGGCAATTAGAGATGGCCCAAGGATGGACTTGTTGATTATTCGATAACATTTACTTCAAATATTTACTATGGTGAAATTATAAAGCATGTTCCTTTATTTAATTTTCACAAGTTAAATGGCTTTTTAGCTGCAGCAGAGGAAATCGGAAATACATTTTTAAAAAATTTTATTTATTTATTTGAGAGAGAGAGAGAAAGAGAGAGAGAGAGAGCATGAGAGCAGGGTGAGGGCCAGAGGGAGAAGCACATTCCCCACTGAGCAGGGAGCCCGATGTGGGGCCCAATCCCAGGACTCCAGGATCATGACCTGAGCCAAAGGCAGATGCTTAACCGACGGTGCCACCCAGGCCCTCCTGGAAATACATTTCTAAGTATCTTCATGTAAACTTGTCACTGAATCCAGTGACTATATATTTTATTTTTAGGGTTCTTATAACGTGCATATCTATGACTTATGTCTGCTAATTATCCCTTTCTCATTTTTTAACAGATTACCAAAATTGAAAATGTCAGTCATTTGTGTGATTTGAGAGTTTTAAATCTTGCTAGGAACCTTTTAAGTCACGTTGATAATCTTAATGGGCTGGATTCACTAACTGAACTTAACCTGCGACACAATCAAATCACTTTTGTGGTGAGTATGAAAATGGAAATCATATGTGATTTCGGCCTTTTCTTCTAAGGAAATGAAATAAATGTTACGGCATTGTTTTATGTGAAGTAAGAATCTGTGGTAACTTAGTTCTTGTCTGAATTTAATTGTGGATATAATTATTAAGCTTTATATTTTGATTTGGGAAGTGTTAATGTGTTTTTCATTTTAGAAGGTGAATGTAAAATTAAACATAGAAGTATTATCAATAAATGAATTAGTTAATATAAATGACAGTGAATTCTTTCCTGTTTTGTCATGGGAACAGAATTAATATGAAATAAGGTTATTGGGCACCTGGGTGGCTCAGAGGGTTAAGCCTCTGGCTTCAGCTCGGGTCATGATCTCAGGGTCCTGGGATCGAGGCCCGCATTGGGCTCTCTGCTCAGCGGGGAGCCTGCTTCCTCCTCTCTCTCTGCCTGCCTCTCTGCCTGCTTGTGATCTCTCTCTCTGTCAAATAAATAAATAAAATCTTAAAAAAAAAAAAAGAAAAGAAAAAAAGGAAGAAGACTATTTGTGACTTAAAGTTGATAATTGTTGTGCCAGGAGGGCAAAGGCTCAGAGAGGAGGGGCTGAGGGCTGTGAAGACACGCATAAATATCATTTCCTTTGCAGTGTTAAGGAGGCAGGCTGGTGTAGCAGAAAAGGCATTGCGTAGGGCATCAGAGACCTCATTCTGGTCATAGCTTCATCTCTCGTTAGCTGGGCCGCCTTGCGTAAATCGTAAACTCTGTAACCGTCAGTTTACTTTTCTCTAATGTGAGGGCTTTGGGCTAGATTATTTGTAGGACACTTTTTAGCTTGTTGAATCTGAGGAAAGCAGTTAGGATGGTCAAGGATTGGCATGCGAGCAGGAGGAAACAAGTTCGCGCTGCGGGGACAGAAACTACAGGAAGGCGACTCTGGAACTCCGGAGATGAGCTGTGTTAGATTTATAGCTTCACTCCAGTTCAGCAACGAAATAACAGCCTGATGCTCAGGTACTTTGTTCTTGTGCACTGGAAATAGGACTTAAAAAAATATTTTATTTATTTATTTGTCCGAGAGAGCAAGATCACACAAGCAGGGGGAGTGGCAGGCAGAGGGAGAAGCAGGCTCCCCGCGGAGCGAGGTGCCTAGTGTGGGACTCGATTCCAGGACCCTGGGACCATGACCTGAGCCAAAGGCACCACCCAACCAACTGAGCCAGCTAGGCTTCCCTAGAAATAGGACTCTTGACTGTATGATGTGGTACAGGCCAAGAGGACTTATAATGATAAGACAAACATTTGTTTTCTTATAAACAAGCTTCCTCTCTTTACCATGCAGTGGAAAAATACTAGGTTCTCTATGTCATTTAAGTACACTCCAACTCTTTAACGGTACAGTCTAACTCTTAACTTTTTTGAGACATTGGGTTCCTTAGTAAATAATTAAGTGTAATATAAATGGTACACTTGCAAAGGTTGAGGGACAGATAATGGCTTCCTTAGCTCTAGGCCTCATTGTACAGATTGGTTTCACATTGAAGCTCTGAAAATCAGAGCTCAGTAATGCTCATATCTTATAGGAGGTTGGGATAATTTCAGAACCTTTTCCCAAGACGTGGATTTATTCCAGAGCCCCTAAATGCTGTCAGGCCCTCCCCACATAGGATTGAAATATTGGAAATGGCCTGTTTATTTTAAAAGACATCCACATTGAGTTAATCTGTTACATTGCTGAATGCCTAGGAACTGCTCAGCCTGGGCTTGATCTGTCCTGAGGACACTGGGTATGGTAAGAGTCCAAAAAGCTTTGGTAGAGTGGAGCACGGAAATCGATTGACTTTTGCATATTCCTCTCTGTATTCTTTCATTTGGAAACACAATGTGTATCCAGGAAATTGCTTATTGAATTTCCCAGTGAGCACTATGTCTGATCATTACTGTTACAGCTTAGGCAGCAGCCAACATCTATGAAAAAGGAAATTGTATTAACTACCAGAAGTTTAAAAGATTTAATAAGAGCGATGCATATGGTGTCATCATGTTGATAAATTGCATGCATATTAATTTATAGGAAATCTGAAATACATGTAAGGATACATAAGACTGGATCCAACTTTTGTTTCTTTTTCAAAGCATCCTTTCTGAAAACAGCCAAGAGACTTTTAAATCTGAGGATTCATTTTTTTTTTCTTCTGTGTCTCCTCTTTTCTCTATCAGTTATCACACTTATTCTTTTGCTTTGTTTTTTCTTTCATGGTTTTGATTTTCCTCAGTGGCTGGTAATCCTTAAATGAACGACTGTGTTAGTAGTGACTGGGTCTCTTCCGCAGCTGAATAGGTCTTTTTAACCCTGAACTCTCTCCCTGGAGTGAGCACTGGATTTGTGTAGGTTGTCCAGTCCCAAACATTGGCGAGCTTCCCGTTAGAGTGAGTGGAAGGGAAAAGGGTGGCTCGCTGTGGAATTGCCAAAATAAGAGAACGACTATTTGGGGGATAGAAGGACTTTCCTATCTTCTGTGCAGGGTGAACCTGCCGTTCTTTTTCCGCCTCTGATTCTAGCGTAGTGGTTATTAACTGTCTCCACGGGTAAAACACCCTCACTCTCCCTCCTTCCTTGACAGTACTCTTATTTTGTTGAGAGAACAGATCCTGAGGCTTCCGCTGAGTGTTTCTGCAGCTCGGCTGCTCTGTGCATTGAGCGTGTGTGTGTGTGTGTGTGTGTGTGTGTGTGTGTGTGTGTCTGTGCGTGTGCGGCAGGGGTGGGAGCAGGCTGAGGCTGGAGTGGGTTTGTTCGCGTCCCGGGAGGAGTGGTGGGGTGGACGGACCTTTCATTACCCGTGTCCTTGCTCAGCCGTGGTTAACCACTGTGCACGTCTGCTCGCCGCGTGCCCTGAGTGTGAGCACGGAGTGAAACGGCATTCCCCGAATCCGCCGTGCAGCGTGTGTCCTGCCAGGTCGGAGCTGTGGTTTTCTCCGGGGTTGTTGCTGATAAGATCCTGTCTGCTGTCTAGCTCCCTGAAATTCATCAGAAATGCGGATCTTTTAACGATGACTCTCTTGTTTTTAGCATTTCCCTGGGCTTACTCATTTTTTGTATTTTTATTGCTTCGCCCATCAAATCTTATAGAAGAGATGAAACAAATGTGTTACCTACTTCACTATCTTATCAGGAAACTTCTCTGATGTTCTTGATGTAAAAAGGTTTTGTTTGTTTGTTTATTGTAGTTTAAAGTCACTGATCTTTTTCCGAAAAATTTTATAAATTTCCAACCAAATGCCTTTTAGTTATTTGATAGCTTTCCCTTTTAAACAATTGTGAAACATTTCAGACATTCTGAAAAGAATGGGAAATTATATAACCAACATGTGTGTGTATATCTACCAATCAATAAATAAAAACCCTTCAAATATAGTTAAGTCCTAATGTGTAGCCATCCCCCATCACATTCCCTTCCTCCTTCGCAGAGGTTAGCACAGTTCTGAGTATGATGTTTATTCCCATGTGTGTCTGTTTCCTTTTCCATATATGTATGTACCCCTCCCTAAATAATATTAAATAATTTTTTCCTATGCTTCTAAATGTTCTTTTAAATGTTCACATACTGTTCACGTTTTCTGTAAGTCGCTTTTAATTAACATGCTTTGAGGTTTGTCTGTGTTGTTATCTGTAGCCCTGGTTCACTAATTTTCATTGTTATATAGCATTCCATTGTATCATTGTCATTAACCAGTCATTCTACTTATGGACAGTAGTATTTCCAATTTTTTATTATTAAAAAGTGTCACAAATAACATTTTTGTACATGTCTTTAGGTGAATAGGCATAGGTTCAATAGAACCTAGAGAATAGGTTCTCTAGGACAGTGGCTTTCAGACCATAATCTAGGGTAATAAATAAAATTTACATTAAGACCCAGTTATTAAATACCCAGTATTAAATATGTATATGGGTATATTATAAATAATAGAAGCAAGCATTTCATGAAGCTATATCTAGCCTTGCTCTTCTATCAAAAATGTCTCAACCTACTGAATTGATTTCTTGACCAATGAAAAATTGGGCACAACCTGCATTTGTCAAAAAATGCTCAATGGTAGAGCTTGGGAGAGGCATTTCTGGGTCCAGGATTATGCTCATCATTTCATTTTATCAGATATCATCAAGTTTTGTCCAAAACTTGGTACAAAAATTTGGTACAACCAAATTACATCTCTATCAGCTTTACCTGGGAGTTCCTTTAACTTCACGTTTTTGTTGATACTTGATATTGTCAGACGTTTTATTTTTTGCCAGTCTTTTAACTATGAAATTATATTGCATTGAGATTTTAATTTGAATTTCCAGTGAGGCTGAATGCCTTTCATCTTTTTTCTTTTGTGATAATTGTGATCGCCTCTCATTTAGATTGCCTGAATAGTCTTATCCTTTGCCCATTGTAATGATAGGTTTTTTTTTTTTTTTTCTTTTTCCTCTTGATCAGTTTTTTTTGTTTCTGCTGTATTTTGAGAAACAGAAGTGAAAATTATCAATAGTTTTCTTTATTGTTTCTGGTTTTTTTGTTTGAAAAATCCTTCCTTAAAAGTTTAGGACATAAAGATGTTTTTCTGTATTATCTAACAAAAGTTTTGAAGTTACTCTTCACATGTTTAATCTATTTGGAAATGATTCTTTTCTCGTGGTGTAAAATTGAAATACAGTTTTGTTTTCTTTTTTTCTCATATGGATTGCTAATTGTCCCAGCACCATTTATTGGAAAATGGATTATTTCTGTCCTTCCATCTCCCCTTGGCAGTATCTCCCTCTAGCAGATAAAATACCCACATATGCATGGGTTTGTGCCTGGGCTCTCTGCTATGTTTGATTGGTCTCTGTGTTCCAAGATAACACTCTCTTAATAGCTATAATCTTTATTATGTCCCCAAACTAGTAGCATGGGGTCCCCGATCTTCCCCTCTTCCCTAGCCTTCCTTTCTTCCTTTAAAAAAAAAAATTCACGTTATTTTTTTTCTATTTTTATGTAAGTTCTAGAAATAGCATGTTAAGTTTCATAAATAACCCTATGGGTCTGTTTGATTGGAATATCTTTGAATTTGAAGACAATAGCCATTTTTGATATTGAACATTTAATATCATAATATGCACATGGCATATTAATATGAAGGCATAATGTGAATAGAGCGTATCTCTCAATTCATACACGTCACAATTAATGATCTTTTATTCTTCTCCGTAGCTAGTTTGTTTTTTGTTAGATTTCTTTCCAGATATTTTATACTTTTTTTGCTATTGTAAATTGTTTTGATCAGAAATAGATATCTTGGGGCACCTGGGTGGCTCAGTCATTAAGCATCTGCCTTCAGCTGGGGTCATGATCCCAGGGTCCTGGGATTGAGCCCCTGCATCAGGCTCCCTGCTCGGCAGGAAGCCTGCTTCTCTCTCTTCCACTCCTCCTGCTTGTGTTCCGTCTCTGTCTCTCTCTGTCAAATAAATAAATAAAATTAAAAAAAAAAAAAAAGATTTCTTACTGTTGTTGCTAGTATATGGGACCACAGTTGATTTGGGTTTATTGATCTTATATTTAGCAACCATGCTGTAACACTTAATCTAATCGTTAATAATAATTATAATAATTATCGTAGATTTTCTATTTAGAAAATTTTAATTTTTTGTGAACAATTATAATTCTCTCTTAATTATTATATGTTTTATTTCTTCTTGTTTAACTGAGCTAGGCTGAACTTCCTCTTTGACCACATCTCTAGTACAAAGCTGAATAAAGAAGCATAAGTGGGCATCCTTGCCTTCTTCCTGGTTTTAAAGGAAACCTTTTACTAGCTATGTTTGCTAAATGCCATTTATTAGTCTGAAGACATTATCCTCTGTTTTTAGTTTGCTTAAGTTTATATTGTGAATAGTTGTTATTAGGTGATTCTTACAGAGCTCTTAGACTGGTCATAATGGATTTTTTCTTCTTTAATTTATTAATTTTGAAAATCATAAAATTTTGTAATGATAAATCATTCTAGCATTTTTGGTTATTGTGTATTTTATCGGCTACATTTCATATACATTCCTGGATTTTGTTTATTAATATTTTATTCATAATATTTACATCTATGTCAAGTGAGATTTGTCTGTAATTTCTTTTTCTTTTTCTTTTCTGGTATCAAGGTCACACTAGTCTCATAAAATGAATTGAAGTGTGTTTCCTATTTTAATATTCTGTGATTACCTATTTTGGTTTCCTATTTGGTATAAATCTCACTTTCTGTGAAATTAAAGATAATCTGCTCCTTGTATACTTGGAGGAATTGAATTGTAAAATAGTCTGGGTAGTTTTAAACTATTGGCTCAGTAATAATAGTATCAGTTTTGATGTGTTATAGTTTCCTTTCGTCTAAATTCACTTTTTTTTTTAGTTGCTCTCTCGGTTGTCAGGTCCCCATTGTCATTTCTCGTAATGCTTATTTGTACTTTCTTATTTCTTGACTAGTATTGCCCGACATTTGTTTATTTCACTAGTAATTTCAAAGAACTGGCTTTGGTTTTGTTGAATTTCTCTTGTAGCTGCTAAGAAATATTGTTGTATTGATTTTTTGTTCCTAACTCTCTTATTTTCTCTGTTTGCTTTTTCTTTCTAAAGTTTTATTATAGATATTTGATGCATTAGTTTTGAGTCCATTTTAGTTTCTAATATAAGCACTTAAGATGATGAATTTACCTCTAAGAACCACTTCAACTTCTTTCCACAAGTTTAGAAATTTAGTATTTTTATTCTAAATATTTTCTAAGTTCCATTATGATTTCTTCCTTGATCCATGTGCTATTTAGAAGTATTTTTGGACATTTTTGATATGTATGGATTAATTATTCTTTTTTTGTTGTTCTTTTCTAATTTAGTTGCACTGTGGCCAGTGAGTGTGGATTATCTGTAATCTGTCCTGTGAATTTTGTTGAGGCTTGCTGAATTGTCGAGTATACAGTCAACATTTACAGTCGGCACACACAATCAGTGTATTTCCCTAGTATGTGCTCAGCGTTTGAAGCTGTTTCTACTAGGTACACACAAGGTTAAAATTGATGTATCTTCCTGGTAAATTGTTCCTTTTATCATTGTGTATTAACTGTCCTTATTACCTTTATTGAGTAAGTATTTATGAGCATGGACTATATGTCAGGCACCGTTCTAACTACAGAGTATAGGTGAAGAAATTAAACATACTTTATTTAGTCTAAATGTTAATACAACTTTCTTTTGGTTAATTTTCAAGTTTGGCTTCATTTTAGAAAAGGATGCAACAATTGTGTAAAGAGTCCCTTAATGATAACATTTTAGTACATTTGCTTTATCCTCTCTTTTTTAAAAAAAATATTTTATTTATTTACTTGAGAGAGAGAGAGAGTGAGTGAGAGAGAGCATGAGAGGGGAGAAGGTCAGAGGGAGAAGCAGACTCCCTGCAGAGCTGGGAGCCCAGTGTGGGACTCGATCCTGGGACTCCAGGATCATGACCTGAGCTAAAGGCAGTGGCTTAACCAAGTGAGCCATCCAAACGCCGCTCTCTCTCTTTTAAGATTTTATTTATTTTATTTGATAGCTCGCATGTGCACGAGAATGGGGGAGGGGCAGAGGGAGAGGGAGAAGCAGATTCCCTATGGAATGGGGAGCCCAATTATGGGGCTGGATCCCAGGACTCTGGGATCATGACCTGAGCTGATGGCAGACACTTAACTGACCATGCCACCCAGGTGTCCCTCACTAACCTCCCTTTTGATTATTCTCTCTGTCCTTCTCTATCTACAAGTCTCTGTCTTTTTTTCTGAACCATTTAAGAGTAAGCTGCAGGCATGATGCCCCTCATCTCCACATACCTCCAATACCTGTGTATTTTCTAAAAACAAGAATCCTCTTATATAACCACATGAATCAAGATCAGGAAATTAACACTGATAGGGTACTATTATCCAATCTGTAGAACCCATTCAGGTTTTCTTAATTATCTCACTAGCAAGGATGCTTGGGTGACTAAGTCAGTTAAGCGTCTGCCTTTGTCTCAGGTCATGAGCCCAGAATCCTGGGCACGAGCCCCGCACTGGGCTCCCTGCTCGGCAGGGAGCCTGCTTCTTCCTCTGCCTGCCACTCACCCTGCTTGTACTTGCTCGCTTACTCTCTTCGACAAGTGAATAAAATCTTTTTTTTTAAGATTTTATTTATTTATTTGACAGAGAGAAACACAGCTAGAGAGGGAACACAAGCAGGGGGAGTGAGAGAGGGAGAAGCAGGCTTCCTGCCGAGCAGGGAGCCCGATGCGGGGCTTGATCCCAGAACTCCGGGATCATGACCTGAGCCGAAGGCAGTCGCTCAACCAACTGAGCCACCCAGGCGCCCCTGACAAGTAAATAAAATCTTAAAACTTATCTCACTAGCATCGTTTATAGCAAAAGAAAATCCATGAATGCATGCTCACACATTATACTCCCGTAGTTATGTCTCCCTAGTCTTCTTTAATCTGCAAGAGTACTTGCATCATGCTTTGTATGTCATGACATTGACGTTTTTGAAGAATAGTAGTTTGTTATTTTGTAAAATGTCCCACAGTTTGGGCTTGTGTGATAATGTGTCCTCATGATCGATTCAGGTCATGATTACCTACACTTGGCAAGAGCGGCACCTGTGACGCTGAGTTCTTCTCAGTGAGTCATATTACATTTTCTTTTCCTTTCAACCTTTTTCTTATCAAGAGTGCACGGCTTTTTTTAAAAACACTTTCTTCTGATCAGAGCCTTTAGTCTCTTACAGTAATCGTGATCACGGACAGACTCAGCACTGTGCGGTTGTTTGGTGCTCTCGGTCCTGCACTTCCTGCGTGTGCGTGTGCGCCTTCTGTGGCTTGGTGGAGTTTTCTCCGTTCTTCCTTTTCCACTTTAATGGTCGCTCATAACGTTTTAAAATACACACTTGACTTAAATTATAGAGTTAATACCCGTCCCTACCCTCCCTCTTGTTAAATAAGGGCCCTAGAATCATTTAATCCAGTAACCCTGTGCCGTTTTACATGTTTTTGTCTCCTAGGCTTTTCTTTTTATCTTTTTACTCCCCAAATTAGATATTTTAATTGTTGGTGTTTTCAGTCAGTGCTTATTTGGATTCACCCACGTGCTTGTTTGGGTTTGCCATTCTTTTGAAAATATATAGTTTAGAAAAATTTCCTTTAAAATGACTCGGATGGTAAACTGTCTCAGTTTATGTTTGTCTAATAACGTGTGTATTTTGCCCTCATTCATGATGGATGGTCTGACTTGATTGACAGTTATTTTTCTCCCAGGTGTTTGAAGCTATTTTATTATCTTTGAACTCTCTTACTGTCATTAAACTGTCTGCTATCTTTTTTGTACATGGTCTTCTTTTTCTCTCTCTGGTAGCTCTTAAGATTATAAGATTTCTTTTTGAAGTTCTTCAGATTTGCTAAGATGTGTAGGGTGTGGAAGTACCATATTTCACCAATTTGGGATGCACATTTTTCCATATTTCCCCTATTTTGAAATCTGGGCATGTTTTACAGGGCTTGGCACCTTATAATCACTATTGGACAGGCGACAGCAATTTCATTGCTAAATATATGTGAACGTGGTTAAAACTGTTTATACTATGCTCATTTCAATTATTGGTACTTCATGTTTAATCACTGTTCAAGATGTATTTAAAAAGATTACACCAATGGGGCACCTAATGGGCTCAGTCAGTTAAGGTCTTGCTCTCAGAGTCTTGGGATCAGTGTGGTGCATGCTCAGCGGGGAATCTGCTTCTCCCCCCGCCCCCCCACTCCCCGCCCCTGGCCCATACTCTCGATCTCAAATAAAATAAAATCTTTGTAAAAAAGGGTTATACCAGGATTTGGCATGGGAATAAAGCATTTCTGTATTCAAAAAGGCATGAATCTAGTATTAGTGGAACATAGTTTTCTTTGGAGGAATGACTGCAATTCCATATTTTCTTGCTAATTAACAATCAAACACTTTAAAAGGAGGAAAGCCATGTTTGGCGAAGCTGTGTTAGATTTTGTTACTGAGATAGATCCAGAGACTTTGCTTATCACATGCCAAACGATGCACTTGAAAGCAGGAGAAATTGAGCAAACTCCTTGAAAGAGATGAAAGCATTTCAAAGCAATAAGAAGCTGTGGTATAATTCACACGGGTGTCTTAGACCATTTGGGCTGCTATCTGTCACAAAATGACACAGCCTGGGTAGCCTGTAAACTGGAGAAATTTATTTCTCATAGTTGTAGAGGCGGGGAAGCCCAAGGTCAAGGTGGCATTATGGCTGCCCACTGGTGGGAGCCTTCTTTCTGGTCGTGCTTGACTCCTTCTCACTGTGTCTGCACGTGGTGGAGGAGGCCTGATCTCTTTCATAAGGCACTGATCCCATTCATACGGAACCGCCCTTGCGACTTAAGCACCTCCCAAAGGACCCCACCTCCTAATACCATCACCTCTGTGTCAGGATTTCAGTCTATGAATCTGGGGGAGAGACAGACATTCAGACCACAGTACTGGTGTTTCTATACTTTAACAATATAAAAATACACAAAATGGGTGTCACTAGTTTGGAAGACAATTCTGTAGACAAAGTAGAGCATGATTTTAGGATGTGCAACATCACGTTTTTTTTTTTTTTTTTTAAAGATTTTATTTGTTTATTTGACAGAGAGAAACACAGCTAGAGAGGGAACACAAGCAGGGGGACTGAGAGAGGGAGAAGCAGGCTTCCCGCTGAGCAGGGAGCCCAATGTGGGACTCGATCCGGGTCTCCGGGATCATGACCTGAGCCGAAGGCAGTCGCTTAACCAACTGAGCCACCCAGGTGCCCCTGAAAATAGACTTTTTAAAATCGGCCTTTAAATGTATGATTGTATTGTTGATGATATGATGACTTGCACATATAATTTCTCAAAGAATGTTTCTGTGTCAGAAGTGATGGCTGTAACTAGTAGTTATTTTGGAATCAAATCTTTTTATAAAAAGAGTACTTTTTTTGCTTTTTTTACAAACTTACTCAGTGCTTCATAAATCTTTTTTTCAGTTCTCAAAATAATTACTCTATGTATTTATTTTTGTTTATGACAGAATAGGTAACAACATGAGAGTAGCTGTGATTTTTTTTTTAGTCCTCTTTGTCCTTCTTGATGCATGCCAAAGCCTCTGTCTCTTCACCTTTCTTCCTTATTCCTCTGCAGGAAGCTACTCCAAAAATAGCTTCGGTAATAGATGTTCTACACATGGTCAGATTGCTGAATCATTTAGTTCTTTTGTGAAGTTTAAGAATATGGAAAATCGTGTCTGAACAGAGTAGGACAAGCATATTTCTCAAATGGCAAGTGACTATTCTTTAGAAAAATAAAGAATTATAATCCCTTGACCATCTGCAGTCATTTTATTTAAGTTGAATTTTAAAAGATTATATTTTTAATATATATAAGACAATTTTGAATCTTTAAAAATGTTTTGAATGTAATCTTAGGGTTGTGTTTTGTTAAATATAATTTTAGACTATGAGCAGATTAATAACACACAAAGTATAAATATTCCCTTATATGTAAGTATTTTATTTTGTGTTCTTTTTCCCATCTTAAGTATGTTAACATTGTTATTTCTTTGCAATAGTTTCTCTGCCCAGGAAAGAGTTACCTCCAGAAAAGATTTGTTGGGAGCGTTTAGCAATTGACAATTAAATTAATGTGCTGACTTTTCCTTCAGGTTATGGAGGATTTAGCTTCTTACATTATCCTTAACCCTCCATTCCTCCTTTCCCCATCATTCCAAAATAATTATATTTGTTGGATAAGTAGATGGTAAATGCTGTTTCCTGCAGACTATCCCCAGGATAGAATGTTGGTAAAGAAAAGCTGAGATCAGTATTTATTGGCAAGAAGAGCACACACTGCCTTCACATAGTCTTAGTGACGCCTTCAAGGGGAAAGACAGGTTATTTATTTCCAAGATTTCTTGGGGGTCTGGTTTAAGGTGGGTCTTTAAGTGAAGGGGCTTGATTCATATTGATGGATTTATGATAGCACAGCAAGATGAACTTTGCAAAGTGAATATTGGACCATGGTATTAAACCGTAAGATGTCATCCTGGGATTTCTCTTTGTCTCCCTCCAATGGTGAATCCCCTTCTTGGTTGGATCTTCCGTATCTCTTGTCTTTGGTTTCCTTCCTCATATTAGAGGAGTCATCTTCCAGTGGCTTTCAGTAGTCTTTTTTTTTTTTTTACTGTAAATAACTCACAGATAATTGATATGATAAATATGTTTTCTTTTTATCTATTGTAATGCTAGAAATTCATTACAGTGCATATCTCAAAATCACTAGCAAGATTAAAGTTGTAATTTTCTTGTAGAAATGAAATTTGGAACAACAAAAATGATTGTGGGTATTTTGCCTTTTAAAGTTCTGGAAGGGCCATCTACTTAACTGGTTATAGGGATATATGTAGTTAAATTCTGACTTTTAGTTTTCCAGCTTATTGTAAATATTTGACGAGAGGCTCTGTCTCATGTTCCTGAGATCATGACCCTAGGAGTTGAACCCTTAATGGACTAGCCACCCAGGTGTCCCTGTTGCAAATATTTTTTTATAGTTCTATCAAGTAATGACAGCTAATGATTTTGAAGATTTGATAAAGACTTCTGGTAAAATTTCATTTCATAAAATAAGATAAATACAAAACATTATAATTCAGTCAAATAAACATTTAAAAAACCTTTTCTCGCAAATTATAGCCTGATATAATTTGAGTCTATATTCCAATAACAAAAACTTATGTCTTAAAAGGAGTCTATAGTGTCTGAAGGTGGTAGGCTGGAGCTCAGAGAGGCAAATGTATTTTTTTTAAGGTGCCTTGATTTTAAGGACATCCTAGCTGCTGCTTCTCACCTTCTCCCAGTCAGATGTCAACAAACAATGCTTGTGCCCAGAAATAGGTAGATTTCAGGAAGAATTTGGGTAAAAAACCCTGAGAGTACAGAGAAGTCTTTCCGTTTGGCTATGACCCATACTTCTAGAGCCCAGATAGGAAGCAAGCCACCGTTTCTTTGCAAAGTAGGGCCTTGGAATAAAACGAGACCTACCACTGGTCCATCACTCCTCTACCCACTCCCCTGTCATTTCTGGCACTCTCAGAGAGAGGAAGCTGTCAAGATGATTCAAGAAGTTGGCCAACATGTAGAGCTTATCACCCACTGTGGGGAGGCTGGCTGCTTTCCTATTTTCTGCAGACTTATTCCTTGGCCATGGTTGAAAAACTCTAAAAACCTCTTACTCACATCTTTGGAACAGGCTTTTCAGTGGTGGGCTGAGAATGGTAGTGCCAATGAGTGGTGCATAGCCTGTGTTCTGATCACTGGCAGTTGTATTTGTTTGACACTGTTTAGGGTCTTCGGGGTTAAGAAAGTATGGGAGAATGGCACACAGGGAAACTCCATGGGAATTTGTCTTAAGCCAGATCCATTTCTCCTATGCCCTCTCAAGAACCAGTGAGATATGGCTATGCTGCAGTTCCATCACTTTTCTATTTTCTTTGTATAACAAGCTTTCAAAAATAAATAAGTGAGGCATTTTTGGAAATGCTAGGCTTGGCTGTCATTTTAATGCACTTGCCTTAATTCCTACTGGGGTGTTGGAAATGGTAATTTTAAAAGGGAGGAAGGAGAAGAGGGAGGAAGAAAGAGAATGACTTTACAGAATGAATAAAACCAGTTTTGATTTGGGTTTAAATATTGGGCACAGTAATATGTGAAATATATATATGTAATTTTGGGGTAAATACCCAGTAGTGTAATTGCAGGGTCAAAGGGTAGTTCTATTTTTAATTCCTAGAACTACCCTTTGACCCTGCAATTACACTACTGGGTATTTACCCCCAAATTACAGATGTATTGAAAGGAAGAACCGTATGTACCCCAGTGTTCATTGAAGCAATCACCACAATCACCAAACTGTAGAAAGAGCCAAGGTGCTCTTTCAGCAGGGGAACGGATAAAGAATATATGATATATATATACACACACAATGGAATATTGTGCCTCCCTCAGAAAGGATGAATACATAACTTTTGTAGCAACATGGATTGGATTGGAGGAGATTATGCTGAGTGAAATGAACCAGGCAGAGAAAGTCAAGTATCATATTGTTTCACTTGTGGTGCATAAGGAGTAATATAGAGGACAGTGGGAAAAGGAAAGGAAATGGGAAGTAGGGTAAATTGGGGAAGGAAACGAAACATAGGGACTTTGAACTCAGAAACAAACTGAGGGTCTTGGATGAGAGGGTGTGCGGGGATGTTGAACCTGGTGGTGGGTATTGATGGCACATATTACATGGAGCACTGGATGTGGGGCATAAACAATGAATCTTGGAACACTAAAAATAAATTAATTAAAAAAATTAAAAATATATATATACGTAAATTAGCATTATTCCAACTCATATAACTAGGAATTACTGTGATATTTCTTTTAAAAATGAAAAACATTTCTTGTGCACCTGAAAATAATGTAACATTGTATGTTAATTATGCTTCAAAAAAGAATCAGTCCTAGACCAAAGGAGAAAAAAAAAGAAAAGAAAAGAAAAAAGAAAAAGAAAAGCAAGCAAGTAAGCAGAAGTGTCTCCTGAATTTTCAGACTCTATTAACCACAGATATTTTAGCTGGGTCATCATCATCATCCAGCAAATTACAGTGAGTCTTGAAAAAAAAAACTTTTAAGTGGAAAAAAAAGAGAGAAAAACATTTTATATGAGAAGTGCCAGTATGTAGAACTTTAACGGAAGTCAGGATACCAGATCTTGTGTGTAGTCCTGGGTCACCTTCCCCCACACTCCCACCCTGCCTCAGCTCCTCACTTCCCCTGTGCACAGTGAGGTTGTAGACGAGGTCATCAGTAAGCTTCTTAAGGTTCTATTACTCTAGTGGATGTCAGACTTTTAAGAAGTCTGTCTTTTCATTTAATGAAGTTAGGCAACTTTGTATCTATCTTGTGTGTGTGTGTTTAATCACTTGAGTCAAAACATCTCAATATTTGCTAAGGATAAAACTACATTTAAACATCTGCGGTTTACCCTGGGATGCTGTTCTTAAATAGAGCATGGTGATTTCCTATTGTAAGAACGTCTGATGTTTGTTTAGAGATTGCCCTTCGGTGACACTCATTATGATCAGCTGTTCGTTTTCGGGGGGAATGGTCAGCATAGTGATTCATTTATAACTGGATGGTGTGTTTCCGAGGGTTTGAGAAGAGTGAGGGAAACTGCTTTGAGATTCTCAGCACTGTTGTGAAAGCTAATTGCATCAATTTAAAATTGAAAAGATTTGAACAGCTTCCTTTTAAAAGTGATTTTTTTTTAACAAATGTTTGATCATACTGTATTTATGCTACAGTCGAAATGCTGAAGTAGCATTTTGGCTTCTTTCCCAAAAGCACGCTTAGAGAGACTAGCAGCAGCATCCCTCCCTGTTCTCAGTGCTTTTTACCTTGGGAGTGCTGCAGCTCGCTCTGCAGAGGAACTGCCACACTCCCATTTAATCCGCAGCGGAGAAGAATGGAGCTCAGTGTCTGGTAGAAAACCGTGGTCTAGCAAGGTTGCAGGAAACGGAAGGGAATGTGTATTCCAGTAGCTGAGCAATAGGACATGCATGATTGTTTTTTTCTTTCAGCTGATAAATTTTTGCTTTCTGTTTCCTTCTAGAGAGATGTGGATACTTTGCCCTGCCTGCAACGCCTGTTCCTCAGCTTCAACAATATCTCTACGTAAGTGGAAACTCCCAGTTTGTCATTTCTTGATAACCTGGCTGTTTGGGTTCTGATGCTTTAAATGAGGACTGTAAGGAGCTTGGAAAATCTTATTGTCACATAAGCTTTTAAATTTGAAAATGTTAGGGCTGTATGACAAAGTTCTTTGTGGAAAAACAAAGCTCTTGTGTGGATGAGAGACTCTAAGGCTAAAATGATGAAATTAGACAGATGTGCTTTTTGTTTGATTATACTTTAGGGTTGCTCTTTTGCAAGATATGTATGTGGAAGTGTCAACATATTTTGCTGTTCTGTTTGACACTTACTGCACCAGTCAGTTGAATTAGAATTTCTTCCGTAAATTATCATCTACAGTCTCTGTAGCTACTAAGCAATTTTGACATAGCAGGCTATATTTGTCACTGAGCCTCCTGCCTAATTGGGCTGTAACTTCTAACTTGCTATCCCTACTTGGAACTATTGCTGCTAAGAAACTGTGTATCAGGGTATATAAAGGCATACATTTGTTTCCCAAAGATGGGAAGCGTATCATGCTTTTCATTGTGATGCTGTCTCATTCAGTGTCCATGCGGAAGGTTTCAGAATTGGAGCTGAGACAGGCAGTCAGGCTTTCGAATCCTTCCCTCATTCTTACCTTCTTCTCTTTCCCTCAGCCGCTCAGTTTGAACTATGCTTTGTAACTGCCCCTCTGTTCTTTGGTTCGACTTCAAGGCTGTACTTTGCAGCAGCTTTTGTAAGAAGGCAAGAGCTAAGTATAAAAGAGCTCAGAACACATCTCTTCCTGAGCTCAAGGTCTGTGCTTCTGAAAATTAAGAACTAGTTTAGGGGCACCTGGCTGGCTCAGTCAGTAGAGCATGTGACTCTCCATCCTAGGGTCATGAGTTCAGGGCCCACATTAGGCATAGAGTTTACTTAAAATAATAAATAAACCTTAAAAAAAAAAAGAACCAGTTTAGTTTTTATGCAGTTATTTTGTTTGCATATTTTCCTCCCCTATCAGATCTCAGAGTTAACTGCATATCTCTGTGTTGTCTCTAAAAGTTAGAGATTAAATCCAAATAGTGAACTTTGCATATTGGTATTATTTAAAAAAATACCTTTACTCTGTCTCTCTTCTCTTCTGTGGAAAAAATATTAAAGTTTCTGAAAGACTTTTCATATTCTTTTCAGTTTATGGTGAGTGCTGTTCCAGGAATCTTTCCATCTTGTTGGGGAGGTAGGATTTCTTTGCAATGGCAGTGGTAGGGACACTTAATTTTGTTTAGGGAATTTCTACCTAAAGACCATTAGCAAGTATTTTGAGAAGATAGTTTCTCATCCTCACAATATTTGCTGTTTAAGGTGCTGGAAACCCTTAGATTCCCCCAACTTATGGTAGAATGCATTACTTTTAATTAGAATACATTGCTCTTTAATGTTTCTTGCCTTCACTATGGGGAGTATTTAAAGAGAGATACAAGTTTGGGTGTATAGGGGCTATGATGTTCCCAGGTCCCCAGGATACTTGAACTTCTGAACATCTGACTCTGTATGGAGTTGGTTTGAATTGCTTATATACAGGTGATTTTCTTCCCAACCTGGAAATGAGTTTTACCCACCCAGAAAAATAAAGATATGATTAATGGAATTAACCTTCCTTCTTCCTTCTTTCCTTCCTTTTTTCTTTCTTTCCTTCCTTTTTTCTTTCTTTCTTTCTTTTTCTTTCTTTCTTTCTTTCTTTCTTTCTTTCTTTCTTCCTTTTCTTTCTTTCTTTCTTTCTTTCTTTCTTTCTTTCTTTCTCCTTCCTTCTTTCTTTCTTCTTTTCTCCTTCCTTCCTTCCTTCCTTCCTTCCTTCCTTCCTTCCTTTTCTTTCTTTGAGATTTTATTTCTTTATTTGACAGAGAGAAACACAGCTAGAGAGGGAACAGGAGCAGGGGGAGTGAGAGAGGGAGAAGCAGGCTTCTCACCGAGCAGGGAGCCCAATGAAGGGTTCAATCCCAGGACCCTGGGATCATGACTTGAGCCAGAGGCAGATCTTAATGACTGAGCTGCCAGGTGCCCCAACAACTTTCTTTTTTAAAAAGCATTTTTAGTTTTTCTTCAGCCATGGTAGATTTTCCTTGAGCTGTGAAAAGCTATGCTACTTGTAATAAACCTATCGGTTCTATATACTACTTTGTAAGTTGGACCTCTGATTTTCATATACCCCAAATCAATGATCTTTTGTGCCTTAACGAGAAAAATTACCAGAGGGCAGTTGTGTCTGTCACATATATAATATAACCTTTTGTCATTGTCACATGGTCATTAAGGAATATTTGCTTTGTAGGGGCAATTAAAAGTAATCAGTGCTATATGCTTCACTGTCCTCCTCCCTCTCTTACAACTTTCTATAAAAAGCATTGGTTTCCCAAGAAATTGCACTAGTGGTGAGTCAACAATTTTAGAGGTTTCATTTTCTTACTAATTGTGTTCTCTGTGTTTCTACATAGGCTTAGCCCTTTACCTTACTCTAGTAATTCCAGTTCATCTGCTTTTGAGGCTCAGTTCATTTTCTGTTCTGTCCCTGTTGACACGTGTGCTCCAGGAGATGGTATATAGATTAGATTTGATCTGCTGCGGAAAAAAGTCGGAGAGTGCAAGCCTTGAAGACATTTCTGTTAGCTTTCCTCAAGACACAAGTATCTCTGATAGCTGGGCATCAGATGATTTGAAGTGACAGCCATAGTATCTTTTCTGGGCCCCATGTCCTGCTATCGTCCTGGCATAATGCAGTTGTCTGGTCTTACAGTTTAGTGGCCCATAAGTGACAGAGGTCAGGAAGAGTAGAAACAGCAGTGTAAAGCTCAAAGTACCTTTTAGGACTCCCTCTGGGAAACTCACAGATAATATTCAACCAATGAAAGCATCCAATTAATTACATATCCATTTCAGGAAGATAATTATGTATTGACTGTTATATGGTAGGGCTTTTGCTTTGGACCAAACTGTTGGATTCTTAGAGGGCCATTTGCAAAAACTATTAGGTACCTGGTGGAAATTTGGAAAGTTCCATAATGTGATGATACCTTATTGAATATGGAGAATTCCAACATGGGTTAAATAGGTACCTATATTTCATCACCATATGTCATGCATATCGTACCCCTTTTGTATGTTTTCCTGAAGCTATTAGAACAGTGCATTTAGTGCTCCCAGTTGGCATGCAAGATGAAGAGAATGAATGACATGTATCTGTATCTGTGTAGCTGAATAGAACCAGTGCTTCTGAAGTAAATATATCTCAAAACTGAGGAAGGAAGAGACACAAATAGGTAATTATTATGCCATGAGTTAAACTTAGCTGTGGTGATCTGTGGGGGATATTAGAAAATAGAAATCAGCCTGAGGAAGGGAAGCGAAGGAGGCCTTCCCAGAGGGAAATGATACCCAGACCCAGCACTAAAGGAAGAGCAGACGTTAGTGGCGCAAAGGGCTACCTGCACGTTCCAGGTGGTGGACGTAAGCTGGGCAGAGTTGATGCAAAAGGCTCCAGGTGGACCCCCTAGGTGTGCCCTCTCTGGACCTGCACTGAGCTCCTTGCCCTCCCCTTCTCCCTCCCCACCGGGCCTCCTCCAGATCGCAGAACACTGGACGGACCTGCCAAAGTACATTTTATGACGATCACCCTGAGAGTGATATTCTGCGATTAATCAAAGGGGTCCATTTTATCTAATTCATTCTTCAGACATGGTCATTCCATCATTCACCTCTTCTTCTGAGGTGCCGTTCGTCTGCTTGATTTGTTTTGTTTTCCGTTGCTCCCGTGATCTTAATTTTCAAGTAGTCTGATTGCATTTTTTTTTTCTAGTGGCTTATTCTTAGCTTATGGATGAGAGAAACTTTTCTTTGATTTCTAGAATTTATAATTTTCCCTCAGAGTTAATCCTGTATTTGTTCTCCAAACAAAATCAACCAAACAAAAATGCTCTTTCTTTTTCTTTTTTGTTTATTTCTTTGATTTTTGGATGGCAGTTTGTATTTACAAATGAAAGTCTAGATGGATTTGTTTTGTCAGCAGTGGTTAAAAGAAAATCACTGTAAGTGGACATTGAGCGGAGGATCTTTGCAGAGGACATAGGGTAGGGAGGAGGGGTAGCAACCCCGTGGGACTTTCCTTTATGATCTGCCCAAGAAACTTGTCTTCTGGAAACAGAGACTCACACAGCCTTTCCTCTCTCGTCATGTTCAACCGTGGGACCTTTCAAAGGCAGCTGCCCTGAGAGTGAGATGCTGGGAAACTGTTACCAAAGCCTTCAGTAATTACCGGACAACTGACCCACATCCGCTGCCACCAAGTGCTGCCTCTGGTCTAGGGAGTATTCTAAGGTTCTGCTGGCAACACTAACAATGCGGGCGATCCTGTTCATTTCAGGATTTTAACAATTTGGGGTTTTACTGATTCCATCTGCTTCATATCTTCCAGAATTTCCTTAGTGGTCTGGTCTGCCGATGGAACTCTTCCTGGTTTTCTAGTACTGCTATGGATATTTTCATACTTTTATGTTCATTCATTTCAAAGAGATTTTGAGAGGGTGGAGAGAGGAAAGTGCATGTGCTCAGGCAACCATTCCCATAACTATTTTTTCTTTGAGGGATTTTCCCCAAATAAGCTTCACACAAAAATATCTTAGGAAGCTTGAAAAATACATAGCCACTACTGGGTAATCTGCTCCAGCAGATTTGGAGTGGAGCAAGGGGTCTGTAATTTTTTAAGGCTTCTCAGAGTATTCTGATGTGTAACTCAGGGCTAGATTTGGGGCTTAATGAGTCATGGCACCCCAGAATGCAAATTAACATAGGCCTCACACAGAATTTCCCCTCGTGAGGAAAAGCTTTATAAACAAAAATATTGGGGCACCTGGGTGGCTCAGTGGGTTAAGCAACTGCCTTCGGCTCAGGTCATGATCCCGGAGACCCAGGATCGAGCCCCACATCGGGCTCCCTGCTCCGCGGGAAGCCTGCGTCTCCCTCTCTTACTCCCCCTGCTTGTGTTCCCTCTCTGGCTGTGTTTCTCTCTGTCAAATAAATAAAAAATCTTGAAACAAAAATATTTGTTAGGGATAAGGTTAATATTTGTGACCCTCAGGAGGTAGTTGGTGATCTTTAGGCCAGAACTGTAGTGTTCCGTCAGCTTCCTCTCTTCCCCTCAGACTGTGGCAGGGCGCCGCTCTTCGTTACAAGGGGAGTTGAAACGGATTCTTCTCTCCAGTCTCTCTCTCCTTTCATTCTCCAATGTAGAAAGTTTTTACAAGCGTTTTAAACAGACAGACAAAGGAAAAACAGAAAGGAAGAAGGGTTTATAATTCTAATGTTTTGATTGCCTGACAGGGAATGGTTGCTGTTGCTTCTAGAACTGAGGGGAATGCAGTATCGTTGGGAAAGGAGTCAAATGCAGTGAGGATCAGGACTCTTGGGCTTGTGTATTCTTTTTTTAAAATTGTGGTAAAATACTTACAACTGTCCCATCGTAATCACTGTTAAGTGTGCAGTACGGTGATTCACGTTGTTGTGTAGCCAATGTCCAGGACTCCTTCTTCTTGTAAAACTGAAACTCTGTACCCATTGAAACAACATTTCTCCTTTCTTCCCTCCCCCAGCCTTGGCAACCACCATTCTGTTTTCTGTTTCTGTGAGTGTGATTGCCTAGATACCTAATCTAATCTGAGTGGAATCAGACTGTTGTTGACTGTTTTTGTCTGGCTCATTTCACTTGCATATTGTCCTCAAAGTTCATCCATGCTGTAGCATTTGTCAAAATTTCCTTTCTTTTAATCATTCTTGAGGTAGTGTGGAACATACAGAAGGACGACCCTGCAGAATGAGCCATGCCTACCTCTCTGTCCTCATTGCCTTCCATTCGTGCTCTAGAGCTCTAGACTCCTGTTCCACTGAGTTTCCTTAAATGTAGCATGCTCCCCCTTGCTCACACAGTCTCTGTATCTACCATGGCTTCTGGCAATAACCCTGTTCTACCTGCTCAGTGCCTGCTTAACTCCTCATCATCCTCAGATTGGAGATTAAATGATAGCAAAGGTTCTCAAACTGTAACATGTCTAAGAATTATCTGAAGAGCCTGCTAAAATGCAGCTCTCCGGGCCCATCTTCCATGGATTCTAATTCAGCGTTTTAGGTGGGGCATTTTAGCAAATATGTAGCTGACTTAAAAATACCGTTGCTCCTTTTTTTTCAGTCTTTGGGTCGAAACTCATACAGGGATCCTAAAATCAATCTTTAAGACTAAGAAAATAAAAATGGGATAGAAAATAGCAGTTTGTTCCAAGTTTTCAGGACAAATATTTCAAGAAAGTGTTCCGGTTTTAATTACCTATATGTGTGTCTGTGCATGAGTTTGTGTGTTTACATTATTTACTATAGATACATGGGGACTGGGTTACAACGTAAATATATTTCTCAGTATGGATTGAGTTTACAAAGTTTAAACGATACTATGGGGCCTTGCTACGTGATTTCCTCATACCTTCCTGTACTTCTACAATTATTGCAGTTCTATAGTTTATTGAACTCTCTTTTTGTTTATTTATTTTTTAAAGATTTGGTTTATTTTAGAAAGAGAGAGGAAGAGAGTACGAGTGGGAGGGGCAGAGGGAGAGGGAGAGAAACTCTCGAGCTCAGCTCAGAGCCCAGCCCCGGGCTCCATATCATGACCCAGAGATCATGACCTAAGCTGAAACAAGAGTCTGGCCCTCAAACGACTGCACCACCCAGGCACCCCTGAACTTTCTTCTTCAGTTGTTCTCCCTGCTCAACTGTAAACTTGACAAAGGCAAAGGCACACATCTCAAGTGCTCATCCAGCACCTGTTATGTAACTAAGATTATTGTTTTATCAAAAATTTTTCCAGAAGACTTAATCTCTCAAGTAGAAATATTTTTCTCTGTCGTTTCAGAACTTCTTTGGTGGGTCCTCTTTCCCGCCATTACTAAGTCATTTGGACTCTGTTTAACGCCTGGAGAGGTGAGGTTTAAAAGCTTACATGACCAAAGTTCTCTTGGCAGTTGTTTCTGGCTTCTAGGTCAGTCTATTGATTTGTCAGTAAAGATCTTGCCCAGAACTTCTAGACTAGAGGAAGATCTGTAGAACCTTCCCGTTAGATGGGTTGTATCAAGGTCAGGGTCATGGGTATCACTGGCCCCATGTATGGGCAGGAAGGAGTTGCAGGATCTCTTTGCAGGGTCTCTAGGGCGTTTGAAAACAATAACGAAATGAATAATAAAAACTGAATAATAAAAAACTGCCTGTCTGGGCCTCTTGTACCTCCTTCCTTCTCTTAGTAAGACAATGCTATTTGGGGTCTGCTTTCTCTTTATGATTTCACTGAAAATTTTAAGCTGGGATTCCGTTTTCTTTTTGGAGGCAAGAATACTGTCACAAGTTCTCTAAGGATCTCTTTCAGTAATTGTATGACTAAATGTCACCAGACTGTCAGCTTTGGGTGTGACTTTTCCTTTATTCGCGGTTCTCTAGGGCAAGGGTGTCCTCCAGGCTATTTTCAAAATTTGTGAAAAATGTTTCATAATTTTACCTTTATTGGGAAATCATTCACTTTGCATTTTTTTTCCAGGCTCTATTTCAGCTTGCTTAGGCACACCATATGAATTATATATCCAGGAAAAAACCAAGTGTGAGAAACTGAGACTACCCCGCACTTGTCCCTTTTAGTGCCAGTTGATAGTTTAAGGAGGAGATCATTTCACTGAGCTTCAGAATGTATTGGTAGTTGTTAGGAACGCAGGTGGTTACATCAAGTGTTCCTATAGCTGAGGCTCGACTCTCCTTGTGCTTTCCAGGAGTGGAGGTGTTGCTTATGTCATTTTGGATTGAAGGAAATTAATTTTTCTTAGTCCTGGTATCCAGCAAAACTTTTGAAATGGCTTCACATTTTTTTCCTTTCTGGCTCAAGTTGGCAGATAACCAACAATAGGCCAGTGTTCTTACTAAGTAAAACAGAAATCAATACAATAACACGCAAACCAGTTATTGACAGCTCTTTTCTGGCCACCTACTAAGAAAAGTTTTTAAATTTAAGAAATGACTACACACTTGCCAAGGAAATTTCCTATTTCATTACTCTTTGAGGTGTTTGCCTACTGGCTGACATGTGATTCACCGTCACACAAACACTTAGTAGCATTTTTCTAAATGTGATTCTAAATGTGAAGGCATCATTTAAAGAGGATGTACAGAAAAGTTCTAAAAATAGGGTCTCTTTTCTTTTCCTTTCCTTTCCCTCTCCTCTTTCTTTTCCTTTCTTTCCCTTCCCTTCCCTTTCCGTTACCCTTCCCTTTCTTTTTCCTTTTCCTTTCCCCTTTTTTCTTTTCCCTTTCCTTTCCTGTTCTTTTTCATTTTTCCTTTCCTTCCCTTCCTTCCTCCCTTCCCTTCACTTCCCTCCTCTTCTCTCTGTCTCTTTTTTTCATTTCTCTTCTTTTCCTTCTATTGCTGTTTTACTCCTCTGCAGTGAGCAAAACCCTTAGGGTGTGCCAAGGCATAGCCCCTTAGCATCTGATCCTGAAGGCTAGCTGCAGCTGTTCAGTCCTTTCAGAAAAAAAATGGGTAAACAAAAGTCCACAAGTAATGGCTGATTGGTTCCATCACTTCAGAAAAACAGATTTGAGGTAAGATAAATTTGTCTTTTAATGTTCTGAGTTGACATAGTTATTGGATCTAAATTTATTTAGAGCATGGAACTTTTACTAAAATTTTATATGATCTCCCACGTACACCTTATTTCAACATTGCCTTATTACAGGTGACTTTCCATTATCAAGAGTTGAAATTATTCTAAAATACCATAGAACATAAAAATGTTCAAATAGGATATACCGCATTTTCTTCATTGTTTTAGGGTATTTAGTTTGTTAGATGACCATGCTATTTGTAATACTGTGCATTCCGATATAAAGTCTTGCTTGAATTTTTTCTACCCTAAGCGAAGGATTACAGTTAGTTGATTTTCTCTATTTTGTTTGTTTGTTATAGTCAAAATGACCTTTCCTTTATGTCAGTTTTAATTATTGGTTGATCTCATGCCAGACATATTAGTGCCTTATAGGTGGGATATTAATGTCACGATACCATATACTTTTGTCAAGTGACCGTATTATTGAACATATTGGAGATTTTTTTCTCATTTAGGGAAACTAACATTACTGCCATTCACACATTGACACTGTAAGATTATCCCATCAGGATTCTATAGATAAGGGAGCATTAGAAATCAGTCTTTTTATATCTGCTTTATATATCTTTATGGAATTTTGCACATTTATAAATTCTATAATTTTTTGCTTTAGGTAGCATTTTTAAGTAAACAGGCTATAGTTGCTTTATATTTTCTTCATTGTCTTCTCTATTTTTTGTAACTTGTTTATTTATTTAAGTAATCTCTACACCCAGCATGGGGCTTGAACTCACAACCCCGTGATCAAGAGTCACACGCTCTTCCAACTGAACCAGTCAGGCGACCCTGCTTTATATATTGTAATTTACTACATTGCATGTAGACTTTACTGCCAAGGGAAAGTTACTTAAATGACACAAATAGAGAGTAAAGGCTTCATTCAGATGTATTGTCAGGAGCACCTGAAAACGAGGTGACTGTCCAACTGACGCAGGATCGGAGATTGTGCAGGATTGGAAAGGTGACTATGGGATCTTGCCATTTTACCATAAGCAGCAGTTTTCCACTTCACTCTCTCTTAGTGCTTGGCGGTTGTTCCTTTCCTCATGCCTCTTGCTTGAGGACTCCATAACAGGGTATATTTTCTGAGGACTATCTTTTTGCAAACCTGTGGTGTATTGAAAAGCCCGAGCTCATAGGGCAGGGGTGATAGATAGTAAAGAAGAAAAAAGGGGGCAAGGTACAAGGCAGTAGGGAAACTGGGGACCCTCTATATGTTTGTGGTAATTATTTCTTTTGAATTACCTTTGAAGGAGGAAAGACAGAAAAAATCAAGTGAATAGCAGTTCCTTTTTATTATTATTACAGCCTTATATTATTATTTTATTTGTATCAGCATCTGTAATCACTTAAAGCATCAATTCTGTGGTATGAAAATGTATACAAATGCTGTCATGGATTTTGTTTATAACATTATGAAAGAACTTCCCTGGAAGTTTTCCAGATACTTACTGTCATCATAAAGTTTGATTTTCATTAGTGTGGAGGTAGTATTTGTGTGTATATGTGGGAGAGTTGTTCTCAGAGGAAGGATTCTTGAACTCACGTTAAACTAAGGCCTTGTGCTTGTGAGCAGGCTATTTGCACACCTCATCTCAGTCTGGGCTCACACGTACACAGCTGGAGGCTGCTAGCTATTTGGGGAAGTGAATTAATATTTTTAAAAGGATTGCTGTATCAAAGGCCCTTTTGGGTTTTGTTTTTGTTGTTAATGTGATAGTTCTAGAAGTTGCAGGAAAATTTTTGGTACATATTACTAAGGGGCATTTGAGTCTTAAAATTACTTATGATTAATTATTATTTCGGGTGGTTGTTTCTAAGTTCAGAGATAAACAAGTAGGATACATGAGACCAAGATGTGTTTTGTAATTTCTTTTTATTCTACAAATGCAGGGAAATACACAGTAGTCAGAAAAAACTCAAGGTATAAGTAGATTAAATCCAAAATACATTTAGATATAAATTTAAGGTATGTAAATAGCTTCTTCTAGTGCTATGCCTTGTACTTGCCTTATAGAAATACTTCCAAAAGGGGTTTGAAGTAGTTTATAATAAAAATCCCAAATATAGTGCACATCAACATTTAAAACAAAGGTAAATGAACAGATATTGAAAGGATTGAACACACTGATCAGTTTACTTCAGGGAAAAAAAAAAACCCAAACTCAAAATTAATTATGCCAGAGCCCCAAATGCCTACTTCTACCTGGAGGAGCTGCTGTTAATCCTTTGTCATCCAATCCACATCCCAAACAAAGGGAATTGTTTCCTTTTTCTGATACCTCTGCAACATCTCTTAGTTATACAGTAATAGCTGTTTTTCTCTGTGTCCCGTTAGGCCACATTTCACTTATCTTTGTCTTGATCGTATTTCCCACATTGTAGGCGTGTAAACATTATTGTCTTAATTAATGAATAAATAGAACCCAAATCTGAAGCTGATGTTTTCCAGTATTCATAGATAATTTTTAACAGCCCTATTCGGTATGTTATTTAGCTATCTGAGGATTCAGTTTACAACTACTTCCTCTTGCCTGTCCCCTGGGATGTAGATGACTAAAAAGTAAATAAGACAAGGAAGCCAATTTAAGATTGTCCCAAGATATTCCAGCCCAAAGGCTGTCTTCAGTGATTTAAGGCTCCAATGAGATACTTTTTAAAAATTTGAGTCGATTCAAAGTTGCTTCTTGGAGAAAAACAGAGACTTTGTTAGAGGAAGTTCCTAAATCATCTGATACAGAAATAAGAAAGCTTTCTATTTGAGCAGAAATATGTACTTGATTTTCATATATATATATATATGAAAAATATAGAAACATGTATATTATAGATAGAAATATATACGTGAAATACATATATATGGAATCTATAGAAATATATACATAATATATAGAAATATACATTAAACATATTGGTATGTGTAAGTGAAATACAGAAATATGTTGCCACTGATCTTGGGGCTTGCATAGGAGCTGCTCTCAGCAGATACACGTCTCCCCTCTAGAGAGAGCAGGGGAGAGGGAGAGGGCAAGAAAGAGAAGGCTCCTTGGTCAATTACCCTTTGGAATATAAACAAATGACTCCAGAATTTATTATTTTTGAAATGGAAACCCTTAGCTCTGGGAGATAGATTTCTTTATCATTCCAGAGTTATCTATCTATATAATTACCCTTGAGCCCAGGTGCCAACCTTCTTTTCTCGGAAAACCCTGGGCATCCAGCAACACGAGCATCTTCACGCTGCTCCTCCCTGTCCCGTAGCCCTGCTCCGGAAGCACAGCCTTTCCGGGGCCTCAGCTGTGTGACCTGAGTGTTCAGTGTGTCTGCTCGGAACCACAGTGTCTCCAACTCCACACGGCCTGTACGTACTCTTTTCATCTTACAGCCCCTCAAGAGTTATATTTTGCTGGGCTTCCTGGAGCCCTGTGGTGATGCATCCTAATAGTCACACAGTTTAAAGACCTTATGCAGATTTCTAGAGCTTCTTTTCTACATAGCTTCTGCTTCTCCATGAAAATTACAGGTTCCATCCGCCCAGTGAAACCTCTGTTCTCTCTTTGACTCCCGCTCCCTGTGCTGTGATCTGGAAGGTGCCTCCAGGCAGAAAGCCAAGATGAATGTGGCTTCCTTGTTTTTCTCGTCTCCAAGGGTCACAGCCCTTCTTGTCCGATGTTCAGTGTTTGCTTCACATTTTTTGTTCAGTTTCACAGTTGTTTACACTGGGAGAGTGAGCCTCACACCATCATTGCCAAATCGCAAGTTCTTTCTATCAGTTTTCCAAAATTATCTTGTTACATATCATCTTTGCAGTCTGTCTGGTACTTAAAGGATATGAATTCCCTTTAAATTAACAATACCTATGTCCCTGTAGCTAGGAACCAGGTATATAATTTAATCCTGAATCGACAGGTGTACAGTTTCTTTGAAAGGACTTCCTGATATTTAAAATGAGCAGTTTAGGAATGGACTAAAATTAGATTCTTGAAACTGCACTCTAGTATCATGCTATTTTTTCAGAAAAGTTCATGCTCTGTCTTTATTTATCTTCCTGTAGAAATAATTTCAAAAACTATAGTTTAGCAGATTCTAATCTTTACTGAAAAGACTGAGGAAGGAACTAATTAAACCAGAAAACTGGATGGTGAAAGATACAGTTGAGCATAGATTTTATTATGGGTCAAAGTGAAAAGGAAATACTATACATGTATGACTAAATTATTGGGATACTTTTTCATATGCACACATAATAATTATGTCTGCATTTAGTCATTCTTTTTTTTTAAGATTTTATTTATTTATTTGACAGAGAGAAACACAGCGAGAGAGGGAACAGAAGCAGGGGGAGTGAGAGAGGGAGAAGCAGGCTTCCCGCCGAGCAGGGAGCCTGATGTGGGGCTCGATCCCGGGTCTCCGGGATCATGACCTGAGCTGAAGGCAGTCGCTTAACCAACTGAGCCACCCAGGCAGCCCCTGCATTTAGTCATTCTTGCGTCCATGTCAGGGATTGCAAGATCGATGTCATTGTCAAAATAAAAATATTTTCCCTGTTTGTGATGGAAAAATACAGGTGATTTAAAAGCTGTGTTAAATTAGGAAAAACTTTATAAGGATTGTGTATTTCTATGGAAGCTGTTGACTTTCAGTGTTTGAAGAGGTGATCAATAATCATACTCTTTCTCTTCTGCTCTAAGTTTTGAATCAATTGAAAGATTCAGGAGTCAGACAAATCGAGTACAAAATAGCAGAATGTAGTTTAGATATACGTCTATAATAAAAGTTCCTAACGCACCTGTCCTGAGTTGATGGTTTGACTCACTCTGTCACTGGCAGAAGAATTGGAAAACGGAGAGGAAACCCTTGGCGGGAGGACGACTGGGGAGAGAACACACCCCATCCTGGAGCCGGGGCGGCTTGAGGGAAAGAGAACCCATGAATATTACGGTGTGCACTTTTGGGAGTTGACCTTTTAGGAAGAGTGTGTGTATGTGTGTGTAAATATGTTATTAAATGGATTGAATTAGTTGCTTTCTCCATGTTAGTTTTTAGTATTAAAGATGACTTTTGGGGCGCCTGGGTGGCTCAGTTGGTTAAGCGACTGCCTTCGGCTCAGGTCATGATCCCGGAGTCCTGGGATCGAGCCCCACATCGGGCTCCCTGCTCGGCAGGCAGCCTGCTTCTCCCTCTCTCACTCCCTCTGCTTGTGTTCCCTCTCTGGCTGTGTTTCTCTCTGTCAAATCAATAAAATCTTTATAAAAAAAAAAGATGACTTTTATGAAGGGCTGAAGTGTAACTTGGTCAGGAGGGAAAATTATTGCTTGATCTTGAAAGTCAGTGGATTTCTAATCAAGCCTTGGTTGAAAGAGGAGGCTGTTTAACCCTTTAAGGAATCTTATTTACAGCCAAATAAGGGCGGAGGGAGTTGGGAGTTGGGATTCCCTATAAATAAAGAGGATATTTTCGGACTCTTGCCTTGAAGGGAAGTTTATTAGTTAGGCTTCTTTGTCCTAGGCACGGGAAAAACATCACAGTGACTTATGGTCCCAAACTGTCAACTGGCCTCAGAGTTGTTTCTGGTAAAACTTTCTTCTTATGGGTTAAAAAGTGTCATTTGCAGACCATAGTTTTCAGGTTAGGTATCTCCTAGAAAGCCTTGAGCAAATATATGGGTAAGATTAATGAGATTCTTTGCTAGTTCCTTTGATCTTGTCTTTGAGACTTGCTTTTTTGCCCTTAAGGAGAGTCGCTTTTTAATTCTCCAAAATGACTCACTTGAGGGATAATGAGAATGATGCCAGTTTTTCATGGCTGTATGGGTTCAGGATCTAGGGCTATCTTAGGAATATCTAGACGATGGTAGCCAAAAACTGGTCCTCCTCCTCCTTTACAATTTCATTAAAATATCTTCTTCATTTCTTTTATCTAAGATTGTAAAATAGTTTCCCAGTTAGTTGTTGAACATTGATTATGCAGTTCTGTATGTAAAACACTACCTAAGGCATTGTGGCGCGTGACGGAAGGCATATTTATGGCTTCTGTTTTCTATGAGTGTGTGTACAATCTAATGACAGAGAACACGTGAGGAACTGGGTGATAGAAATGTAAAACAAACGGACCCGGCATCTTGGAGACAAGCCAGAGGTCCAGAATCACAGTCTGTCCCCTTGCAGCTCTGGTATAAAGAGCTGTTCTTCCCTGATGGCTCTGGCAGAAAGTCTCTGAAGGGCCTTCAGGTTCATGACTGTGACCCTGGACTGGCAGCATCAGCATTGCTGGGGAGCTTATCAGAACTCCAGACTCTCAAACCCAGCCCTAGGCCTACTGGATCAGAATTACCATTTTGAAAAGATTCAAATGTACATTACAGCCTGGGCAGCACGATTGCAGAGGATCCCGATGGTGCTTATTTAGGTCAGGTGCCCAGTCAGAAGTCGTCACTCTGGCCAGGGGCATATAGTGCACACTGAATGCTCAAGCCTGGGACATATGGTCCGTACTCCTAGGACAAGGGGGGTGGGATCACTATGTGGATTGGGTTTACTACAGAATAGAGGTATTCTGTTGTTAGGGGAAGAGAAGCTGAACAGGAAGATAGTAATAGGTACCCAGTAAACTTATTTCTTCTTTCATGCCTGTGCTCACATTAATGTTAGGACTGCCTGTTTACTAGCGTCTTCATGTTGGGCTGTTCCATCCCATTCTGGGCATGTGCACGTGCGTGCACTTGAGTGTTCTCCTCTCAGCCTCACCTCCCAATACCATCTGTTGGCTTGACCTAGATATCAGAGATCTCCCATTCTTCCACAGCATGGCTCTTCTACCCCACCTCAAAAACATTAACCCTTTAAGGACAAGCACACACATGTCTGTGCCTCAGTCTGACTTCATTTCCTCGCACTCTCCGTAAGCATGTGCGCCTCCCTCACTGCCTTTTTCTCTGCTACTGGGGCATTAATTCTTGGAGTTATGTCTTGTCAAGTTGTGAACTGTTAAAATGCATTTGCATTTACTACAGGGAGTCATACTTTTAGCTCTAAGGAACTAAAATCCACTTTTTAGAAAAATTTTATATACAGGGGAAGATAAGGATGTAATCATTTACTATTATTACTCATTTTTAAATTTTTTGTTTATTTGACAGAGAGAAAGACATCCAGAGAGGAACACAAGCAGGGGGAGCGAGAGAGGGAGAAGCAGGCTTCCCGCTGAGCAGGGAGCCTGATGTGGGGCTCAATCCCGGGTCTCCGGGATCATGACCTGAGCTGAAAGCAGACGCTTAATGACTGGGCCATACAGATGCCCCTGTTACTCATTTTTAAAAAAAGATTTACTTATTTATTTTGGAGAGAGAGAGAGAGAGAGAGAGAGAGAGAGAGAGAGAGAGAACGTGCACAGACACGGGTAGTAGGGGCAGAGGGAGAGGGAGAGAGAGACATCTCCAGCAGACTCCCCGGTGAGCACGGAGCCAGACACAGGGCTCAGTCTCACAACCCTGAGATCATGACCTGAGCTGATACCAAGAGTCTGATGCTAAACTGACTGAGCCGCCCAGGTGCCCCTCTTATTATTCATTTTGATGCTTAAATTTTCCCAGAATTGTCAAGCTGGCTCCTGTTGTCTTTTAATGTGTCCTTATCGTTTTAAGCCCTAACTCTTCCTTCCTTTCTAGCACATCAAGATATTCCAGGCTCATCTTCGGCTGTCCTGGCTTTGGAATCAAGCAGAAGTTTTCATTCCTTTTAGTGGCAGGTGGTATTCAGAAAGCAAGATTTGAGTGCCAAGTATGTTCATGGTTATTGCAGTGTCCTTGGCTTTTAAGCTTTGTCAGCGCCACCCTTTCCTTCTGTTTTCATCCACACCTGGAGGAAACCAATCTCGCAAGTTTCTGGATTGGCCTTTTGTTGTCTCTTTTTGTAGAAATCAGCAGATGCATGAGTACTAGAGAGGAATTTGCACGTGGTTTCTTTTTAGGTCTGGTATGCTTTCAAATGTTTGCATTTAGAACCCTGATCCATTTGGAGTTTATTCTTGCGTAGTGTGAAATATGGAGCAAATTTAATTGTTTATCATATTTATTCAGCTGTGTCAGAGCCATTGTTTAAAAAGCCATCTTTGCCCCAGTGATTTGGGGTTCTCTATCTTTAGTATCAACTTGTCTAACTCCGTTAAGAAGCCTTTGTTAGGGGCGCCTGGGTGGCTCAGAGGGTTAAGCCTCCGCCTTCAGCTCAGGTCATGATCTCAGGGTCCTGGGATCGAGGCCCGCATCGGGCCCTCTGCTCAGCAGGGAGCCTGCTCTCTCCTCTCTCTGCCTGCCTCTCTACCTGCTTGTGATCTCTCTGTCAAATAAATAAATAAAATCTTAAAAAAAAAAGAAGCCTTTGTTATTTTTATTGGGATTGCCTTAAAATTATAAATTAAACTAAGGGAACTGATCTCTTTCTTATGTTATTATCATTATTTTTTTAAAGATTTTATTTATCTATTTGACAGAGACAGAAAGAATAAGAGAAAGAACACAAGCGGGGGAATGGGAGAGGTCTGAGAAGCAGGCTTCCCACCAAGCGGGAAGCCCAACATGGGACTCGATCCTAAGACCCCAGAATCCTGACTTAAGCCGACGGTAGACACATAACAACTAAGCCACCCAAGGGCCCCTCTCTTTTCTTATATTAAATCATTCTATCAAGAATAAGTGATATATTTCCATTTATTTAAGTTTACTTATATGTCTTTCAGGTGTGTTTGGAAGTTTTCTTCATATGGATTCCTACATTTCTTGTTACATTTATTCCTAAGTATTTTATCTTTTTTGTTGATATTATAAAGGAGGTTTTCTCTATCATTATGTCTTCTAATGGGTCACTGTTTGTCTACAGGGAGGCTATTAACACAGATTTCTCCGTGTTAGTTTCACTTTCTCCTACCTTACTTACTTTTAGCTTTTGGGCTGGTTTTATCATTGATTCCCTCCATCCGCACTGTCCCGTAAAACCTCCAGAATAGAATGGAAATGTCTATAACTGCTCTGTTCAGTATTTTGGCCATGAGTCATATGTCACTATTTAAATGTAAAATAAAATTAAGTTAAATAAAAGTTAGATATAATTAAGTAAAGTTAGTAAAATTAATTATTAAATCTCAGTTAAACTATCCACATTTTAAGTCTTCAGTAGACACATGTGTCTAGAGGCTACCATTTAGTTAGACAGTATAGATCTCTGGTTTTCCAGGTAAATGTCATCTGCAAATAAAGATAGTTTTACTTTTTTCCCAATTCGTATACTGCTGATTTATTTCTTTTATTTAATCACATTGGCTTTTACTTTACGTAAAATGTTCACTAACAGTGAAGTAGTGGGCATGCTGGCCTTATTCATGATTTAGCAGAAATGCCTTAAATGTTTCTACATTAAGTAAAATGGCCAGCTGTCATTTATTTATATTTTTATTATGCTACACTAGAGTGTCCATCAACTTCTATTTTCTTGAGTGTTTTCTTTAAAAAATAAATGATGAAATTTTTCTTTTTTTTATTATGTTCAGTTAGTCAGCATATAGCACATCATTAGTTTTGATGTAGTGTTCAACAATTCATTAGTTGCAGAAATTTTTCAAAAGCCTTTTTCAGTATCTATGGAGATAGCCACATGATTTTTTTCTGAGATCAATTAATATTGTATATTGTATTAACAGATATCCCAGTAGTGAACAAACTGCACTTCTAGAATAGATAGCATTTGGTCAAGTTGTATAATTTTCTTTTTCTTTTTTTTAAAGATTTTATTTATTTGACAGAGAGAAACACAGCGAGAGAGGGAACACAAGCAGGGGGAGTGAGAGAGGGAGAAGCAGGCTTCCTGCCGAGCAGGGAGCCCGATGTGGGACTCGATCCCGGGTCTCCAGGATCATGACCTGAGCCGAAGGCAGTCACTCAACCAACTGAGCCACCCAGGCGCCCCTATAATTTTCTTAACGTTCCTAATATTTTATTTAAAACTTTTACAACAGTAACTGCAAGTGACATTGATCTATCATTTCCTCTTGTTTAGAAGTACTGTTTTTACCAGCTTTACACGTCAATGCTATACCTGCTTCATAAAAAGAATTAGTAAGTTCTTAAATTTTCAATGCTCTTGCACAATTTGTGAAGCATTGGTACTATCTGGTCTCTGAAGTTTTGGTAGAATTTCTCTGTGTGTGTTCAGAGAACTTAGGTTCATAAAAATCCCTGATGATTTTCAACAACCTAACTTTGTTTTTGTCCTACATAAACAATACAATATGAATGAGGAAGGCTGCTTTCCAAAAAAACTTGATTTATGAGGTCACTTTGGTGGGTCAGTCGGTCCTGGGATTGAGTCCCACGATGGGCTCCCTGCTCAGTGAGGAGCCTGTTTCTCAGTCTCCTTCTGCCGCGTCTCTGCTTGTGCTCTCTCCCTCTTTGTCAAAAAAATAAAATATTTAAAATAAATAAATAAAATATTTTAAAGAAACTTGATTTGTGGACACTGAAATTTGAATTTCATATCTTCATGTGATGTGATGTCATTCTTTTGAGTTTTTTACAATTATATAAAGGTATAGACTTACTAGTTTATGGGATGCACGAAAACAAGTGCTAGACCATGCTTGGTCCCAGAGCTGTACTCTGCTGACCACTGGTCTTTCTGAAACACTTAAAACAGCCTATAATTGGGCCTTGTAGTAATAGTCAAATTAAAAACCTTTTTCTTTTAATAAATGAGTTAAGCCCATTTACGTTTATTGATATGACTGAAGTCTTTCTGTCATATAATCTTACATTATAATTCTAATGTGTGTTACATTTATACTTTCTCTGTTTCTTTGTATCATGTGTTTTTTTTTTTCTTTTCAGATTTTTTTTTTGGTATTTGGGGAGTTTTGTATTTTTGTTCCATTGGTTACTTTTTATTAACATCATTTAATTGCCCTTAGTTGCAGTTTTTTTTTAATTGACATATAATTGGCCTATAACATTGTGTGAAATGTCAAGTGTACAAAATGTTGATTTGATGCTCTTACCTACTGCAAAATGATTTCCACCATGGCATTAGCTACAACCTCTGTCGCGATCCATAATTATCATTTCTTTTTTGTGGTGAGAACAATGAAGATCTAGTCTCTTAGCACTTTCATTGATTACTTTCACTATGATGTGCCTTAGATCGCCAGTCATCCGTTTTCTTACTTCCTCCTTTACTAATGTCATTTTTAATAGTATCCTTTAACTCTTAACGTATTGTCTACACAATAATCATCAGCTTATTTTACCTTTCTCTTGCCTTCTCCAACCTTCCATTTTGAAGTTGCATTACTTATGCTTTTCCTGCACGTAAAACACATGACATGTAATACAGAGCGTGTTGTTCTTCCACCTAGGCTCCCGTCTTCATTTCAGTCCCAGAGCGACAGCCAGTTCCCGTCATGCTCATCGCTCGTCCTCTCACTCAGCCTTACACAGTCATCTCTCCGCGGATTCCTCAGCAAGGGTTCCCGGGGACTTAATATCCCCGCGTCTTGCTGTTTAAAAGTTTTACTGTACGTTGCTACCTTGTCTGAGCATGGAATTCTTGGTTCACTCAGCGTGTCCTCGAGTTAAAAAAAAAAGGCAGCTGCATTATTTCTTTGGATTTTAAGTTGTGTTTAGGACATCCGACACCAGTCTGATTTTCACTTTGATCTTTGTGCTTAGACGTCCTACAGGCTTTTTTTTTTTCATTTATTTTTTCCTTTATTTTTATAATCCAATTATTTGTTAAGATATGTTTTCAAATGCCACCCCAAATCATGTGCTCCTTAAGGTCCCTTCCTTATAGTGCGTGCACAGATCTACTGGCACTTTTCCAATATCGTGCCTACTGTGGCCTTTCTGCTGCTGACTTAGATTAGTTTTATACCTACTGGTAGCTCCCCTTTTCTTCCTGCCTATGGCTAGCTCCCCTTTTCTTTCTTCCACATAATTTTTCCGTATTACCCTTCCATATTATGTGCTTGCAGGTAATTTGATATTTGGGCCTTCTCTGTCTTTCAGTTATGTTATAGGCTTTGGTTTTATGTAATTCGTTCTTCTTGGTAGTTCTGTTTTTTGGAGCGTGGGTTTGGGAAGTCCGGTTCATCTATTTATTCACCTCACATATATATATATATATGAGAAAATACACGTCTGTTGTTGAAGCCGCCCAGTTTGTGGTACTTTGTTGACAGCCCTAGCAAACTAATACTACAAGGATATTCATCATAGAATTTTGAAATAACAGCTCAGAATGGAAACGACACAAATGTCCAACAATGGAGGCATGAATTACACTGATCTCTAAAACTACCCATCCCACTTGCTCTGGCATTCTCTTTGATGGCAACCAAGGACAACAGAGCAGTCGAGGGTGCAGCCTGCTGCCCTCATGAGTAACCTGAGCCAAGTCATGAAAATTATTAGTCGCGTAAGCTCCGTTGTCTTTCACTTTATGCCTTTCTCCATGCGGTGGGTAGAATAGAAAGGCACCGCAGATTAAAACATTAGTTTTATTTGTCCTGATCATGAACATGCCAAAGAAAAAAAATTTATGCCTACAAATTTTAAACTACATCGGCTCCGTATATCTCTTTTCTTCCAAATGGGTTTGTTCTCATTTTTTTCTACACGGATTCCCTCCAAATAAGGCACTCCAGAGCCTCCTTTGAAATAAAATTTAAACTGTTCAGTATTCCTTTTTATTTTCTCTCCGTTATTTCCCTAATTATCATGCCAAGACCAAGATGTACTTATTTATTTCTGATACATCTGTGTTTGCCAACAAAACTATATAATGTAGTCCCTGAAATTCATTACCACCAACGATCTCTGTCAAGTTTACTTCTCATATGTGTTACTTTTTATAATTTCCCTTCATTTTAATGTAGTAGATTCCTCCCACAGATGACTAGAATTCAGCAAATTAAGTAAATTAGAATATTCCCCACATATTGAAATTTTTGAAATTACTGAAAATAATAATATGGAAATAATAGTGACATGAAAAGTGTTGATAAAATGTAAAGGAAGCAGTATATGAAATTCTTTTATATTACATGATCCACATTTTGTTAAAAAATATATAAACAAGTATATCTTTAGAAGAAATGTTACATAGTTTACTTTTAGTCTTATGATTTTCCAGATTTTCTTAATGATTATATATTTTATAATAAAGAGGGGGAAAAAAGGAGGGCAGAAAGGAATAGCTAGAGAGAAGGCTGCTGATAGAATCTCATTCCACAGTTAAGATTTTTGTTGCGTAATTATAGGATGAGATAAGAGTTTTTTTTTTTTTAAGGAAAACCACTATTATTATTATTTCGTTTCATGTTTGTTATAGTAAAGACAGACATGTGTAGAGTGAAACGTGAATGTGCTATCCCACAGGCCCCAGTCTTTTTGTTTTTTATTGTTACTTACATTTTTTTTCCCCAGTATTCGAAGATTCATTCCCCATTCCCCACACCCAGTGCTCCACACTTTAGGTGTCCCCAGTACCCACCACCAGGCTCTCCCATCTCTCTACCCCCCTCCCTCCAAGTCCCTCAGATTGTTTCTGTGTCCAAAGTCTCTGTTGTTTCGTTTCTCTCCCTGGATTACCCTACTTCCCATTTGCTTTCCTTCTCCCACTGTCCTCCAGGTTACCCCTCATGCACAGCAAGTAAGTGAAACCATGTGATACTTGACTTTCTCTTCTTGGCTTATTTCACTCAGCATAATCTCTTCCAGTCCAGTCCATGTTGCTACAAAAGTTGGATATTCATCCTTTCTGATGGAGGCATAGTATTCCATTGTATATATGGACCACATCTTCTTTATCCATTCATCTGTTGATGAATGGATATGGGCACCTTGGCTCTTTCCATAGTTTGGCAATTGTGGCCATTGCTGCGATGAACATTGGGGTACATATGGCCCTTCTTTTCACTACATCTGTATCTTGGGGTAAATGCCCAGTAGTGCAATTGCAGGGTCATAGGGTAGCTCTATTTTTAATTTTTTAAGGAATCTCCACACTGTTTTCCAAAGCGGCTGCACCAGCTTGCATTTCCACCAACAGTGCAAGAGGGTTCCCCTTTCTCCGCAGCCTCTCAACACTTGTTGTTTCCAGTCTTGTTAATTTTGGCCATTCTGACTGGTGTAAGGTGGTATCTCAGTGTGGTTTTGATTTGAATTTCCCTGATAGCTAGTGATGATGAACATTTTTTCATGCGTCTGTTAGCCATTTGTATATCTTCTATGGAGAAGTGCCTCTTCATGTCTCTTGCCCATTTTTTGATGTGTTCATCTTCTTTTTGGGTGTTGAGTGTGAGTAGTTCTTTATAGATCTTGGATACCAGCCCTTTGTAGTGTCATTAGCAAATATCTTCTCCCATTCTGTGGGTTGCCTCTTTGTTTTGTTGACTATTTCCTTTGCCACAGCCCCCAGTCTTAACTGCAGATGTCCAACTCTGTGAAGAGTTTGGTGAGAACTATTAAGGAAGGATTCTACCAGATTTTTGTTCCCTGTGCCAATACCATTAACACATGAATATTTTACAAATATATTATCATGTTTTCTAGATTCTTCCTCACGTTGCTCTTTTAGTTAGCAATGTACTGTAGATACTGTTCCCTGTTGGTACTTGTAGGCAAGGGGATAATGTAAAAAATGTCCCAAGTATATCATGAATCCTACAGCAAGAGTAGTGAACTGATTCAGAAATTTTAACCAGGGTAGCCTGGGCACTGTTCAGTCTGAACAAATGCTAACTGGGTCTCGAGGCCCCTGTGGTGCCGAAGATTTATCTTTTTTCTGCCAAAAACCACAGAGGTTCAGGAGAGCTCGCAGCTGGGCTGGGACACTGAGGAGCAGCACATAATGCAACTGAAGGGCGGTGGCCTTTACACATGAATGGCGTGGAAGTATTTGAGGATTTTTAACTAATACAGTGAGTTACACCAGGTGAATATCAGCCTTATATGTATATCTCATCTTTGTAATCGCTCCTTTCAGTATCACTGTATGGATTAGTTCTAACTTATTTTACGAGACCCTTATTGATGTTGTTTTGACAGTTTGTCATTTTTTATTGTCACAAGCAATGTGGCAATACCCGTTATTGTACATATTATGTTTGTGAACATGGGCTCGTTTATCACAACATGACTTTGGAGAAAATATCTTTCTCCTTAGAACTGTGAATGTTTATGTTTATTTCTTAATGTTAGTGAGGAATTGTAAGGTTCATATTAGTAATCTTTAACTGTAAGAGTATATTGAAGTTACATCAGTGGTCTCAGAGCTGACTCTGCATTAGATTCGTTTATGGAATTAGAATAATATGCCATGATCTTGCCTCTAGCAATTTTGATTTAGATATGGATGGGTTCTAGGTATTTGTGTTTTATAATAAGCGCCACAAATGATTTTGATGCCCCGTCAGTATTAGAAGCTACTGAAACATAGAAGAACTACTATTTTAAAATAGGACAAGATTATATGAGATGTGTAACATGTAGATAAGAAATATTGGTGAAAAAAAGTATTGGTGAAGATGTGAAGCTCCTCCTCGCACACCTGCTAGTGAGGGTATAAGTCAGTAAATCGTCCCGTAAAGCTCTGGAAGTGTCTGTTACGTCAAACTTAATACCATACTTTATGACTCAGCAGTGCCGCGCCTGGTATGAACGCCTCAGAAATGCTTGACATGGTCACATGAATGTTCTTAGTTCCACTATTTACAATATCCTCAAATGCAAACAATGCAAACTGGCCTCCCACAGTAGAATAGAGAAAGGGAATTTAATACAGTACTACCCAGCGATGAGAGTCCTTACACTACAACATGTGGTTTGTAGTATGGATGGGTCCCAAAACATATGTGAGGCATAAGAAGCCAGATTCAAAGAAGTGCATATGAATGATTTAATTTGCATAAAGTTAGTAGATATGCAAACCTTATCTATGGTTACAATCAGGAGAGTGGTTATTTTGGGGTGGAGTAATTAATGGCTGTAAGGGGACATGGGGGCTGGGGGCATCAGGGTGTGGGCTATGGGGGAAGAAGAATTTTCTTTCTGCTTTTCTAGGATCTTTGGCTGGTTTAATAATTACATTGACATAAGACAGATTAACAGGAGAGAAACAAATTTAATTATGTATGTACAGGAGCCCCATGAAAATATGAGACCCAAGGGCAAATTGAGCAGTAGAGGCTTCTCTGCCATCCTGAGCTAAGGAGTAGGATGGGGCGTGCGGCTTCAAAAGGAAGGAGTATGATTCACCAGATCATAAGAAGAGCAGATGTTTGGTAATGAGATGTCATACGTATAGATATGCATGCCGTACATATAGATACAGGTGCCGTACATATATAGATGTTTCAGATAAAACATTTTTCTCTGGTCGTAGCTTTTTCTGAGCCAGGCCCCCTGTCTAAGTTCTTTTAGGTAATTAAGGGAAAGGTAAAAAGTTTTTGTTGGATATCATGGGTCATGATTGCCTTCAGCTCAGAATAATTCACACAGCAAAGTGGCATATTTTAGAGTCATGTATTCTGGTCCCCATCAGCCTCATCCTTGAAACTTCCCCAAGAAGTTTTACAGTCCGGAAGTTGAGTTGCTAGATTGGTCCATTTCATTGAACCAGTCCCTTAGTCCCGAGAGTAGGTCAATTCAGTTAGATAGTTGTGTCTCCGTTCAGAAGGCAGCTGTGCATGCGAGCTCCCGAAGTTTGGTCTGGGGTGCAAGTGATCCGCTATGCAGTAAGAGGCGTTTCTATGGAAACAGAAGAGAAACAGTGGTTAATGATGCAGCAGATTATAATCCCAGTTTCTGGGATTCTGAGGGCATCTAGTCGAGAAGATATGTAGGTGTTTGGCTCCAAGCAAACACCTGTAGATATTTAGCAAGGGCAGGTGGTGGCAGTGCAGTAGATTTTCCTGACCTGTAGTTTGAATGTCCCTGGTGACCTTTCTGAGTGGTGTAGCAACAGGCATGAAGATTGTCTCTACATGTACTGTCGATTTCTCCAAAGTTAATATCATATTGTCCAGCTTTAGTTTATGGGGCTTCAGAAAAAGAGCCGTCTGAGTTGGTGATTCCACATCAGAAGGGTGGGAGAAAAGTTGGAAATCTTAGTTTGGAAACTTGCAGCCAAATATTGGAGGAAACTAAAAATTCAGGTTCTAGTCCAGTTTACCAGTAGAAAATAAAACTTCAAAGGCAATTAACAGTATTAGAAACTAATATCCAGAAAGGTGCATCACTGAAACACAATTTTTCTCGCTACAGTCATACCCATGTCGGAGATAACTTCAATGAGAATAGCTTGCAAATTAAACCTAGTTTCAGTAAACTGGGCCTGATTCTTGTACATGTAAAGCGCAGTAAGCACAATGATGGATCGTGTAGAATCTGTTCTCTTGAAAACTTTTCATAAGAAATCTCAGATTCATCTTTTTTTCTAAAAGATTTTATTTATTTATTTGGGAGAGAGAGAATGAGAGCAAGAGCACAAAGGAGGGAAGGTCAGAGGGAGAAGCAGACCCCCCCCACCAAGCAGGGAGCCCTTGGGGTGCCCAGGACTCCAGGATCATGACCTGAGCCGAACACAGTTGCTTAACCAACTGAGCCACCCAGGCACCCCAAGAATCTCAAATTCATCTTTTTAAATGCTTGTGAGGAAAGAAGCTAAGCCAGGGTCTCACCATCAGACTTTGTGTGTGTTATCTCTAAATTTGGGTAAGTTCCTCTCCTCATGAGGTCCTCAAAACCTGAGGGTTCTGAGCTTGCCAGGAAGTGGCCTTCTTTTCTCACCTAGTGAGACTGCTGGGAACCCTGTCAGCAAGGCACTGGGTCAGTTTTTCCAAGGGGTTTTATTGGCTCCATTAAGTCAATCTTAGTTCCTTAAAGCTGTCTGGCATGTCTGATTCTATGCACATTCTCAAATTGACATTCTAGCCAAAGCCTTGGCAATATAAGCCATGTTTCCAGTTATGTCCTATTACAAGGAGAATAGATTCTTACTGAATTTAGAAATTAACTGTATTGGCATGAAAACAAGAATACTAAGTTTCTAAATTCTGGAGTGATCAGGTAGGGAGAAAAAGTAATTGTTTCATCTTTGTTCACAAGGTATATCTTACTGAAATTTTTGATAGTTTAAGAAGAGAAGAAGGTTTCCTTAAACCTGGAAAAACAAAACAAAACATAAAAGAACCAGCAATGTCTCAATGAAAAAAAACCATAAAAATTACTAGTCATCTTCATCAGCTCATTCAGCCTCATGTTATTAATTCTCATTCTACTTGAATCCAGTTTTTCCATTAGTTCTGTAAATTGTTACCCAGTTCAGTTTTATGATCTTAAGGTTATCAGAAACCTGTGTATATCAAAAGTCTTTTCCTTGAATCTCTTTGAAAATGAAGTACTTTTTTTTTGAAAATGAAGTACTTTTAAAGGAATGCTTTTGCAAAGCATCAGAGTAAAACAATAATTATCTGTAAGTGACCAAAAAAACTTCAAAATGCCCGTTGTTAAAGATCTGATGAAATTAATTATATTGGAATTAATAAAGAATTGTGTTTATTTTTGTGGCTCACAACATTTTGAGATAATAACTGGAATTATGATGGTAACATAATCAGAAGTGCTCATACCAAATCTTTACTAGATTTGCTACATCCAAGGAAGTAGTTGCACAAATGCTTTTTGCTGATGTGCTAATTTAGAAATGGAAAGGACTCTCACCGCTCTCGCTTCCATCAGACCCTCTAAGCAGAAATCCGGGAGACTGACATAGTAAGAATTCTTACCCTATGCCGGCTTTTGTCAGAGGTCCCAGCATCTCTCAGCTACAGTATCCTGAAGCAAGCAATGTCTAGCCAGTGAAGGTCCCTTCATGGTCACCAACTGTAGGGGAGGAAAAATTTCCCTTCTGCCCTGCTAGGTTCCATGGCTGGTTTAATAATGAAATTGACATATGACAGATTAACAGGGGAAAAACAAATTTATTACATATATATAGGAGCCCCATGAAAATATGGGGCTAGCCAAGGGCAAGTCAAGCACTTGAGGTTTAATATGCCATCCTGAGCTGAGGAATAGGGGCGTGGGACTTCAAAGGGACTTCAAAGAGGATGATTCACAGGGTGATAAGAAGAGCAGATGTTTGGTAATTAGATGTTTGTCCTGCCATACGTATAGGTCTTTCAGATAAAGAGTTATCTCTGATAAAGGTCTCTTTCTGGTCCAGGCCTCCTATCTAAATTCTTTTAGGTAGTTAAGGGAACAGTAAGTTTCTCTTAAATTTGCTAGTCTTGATTGCCTTCAGCTCAAAATATTCCACATTCCAAAGGTTATGTATTTGGGGGTCACATATCCTACTCCCCATTATGATAGTGTTTTGTTTCTTAATCTGGAGACTATTCACGTGGTTATTTTCAGTTTGTGCAAAGTCCTCACATTGTGCACTTACGATCTGTGGATTTTTTTGTATGAATAGTACACCTGATAAAAAGTTCAAAAAATACTGTAAAATCATCAACAGAAGGAAGTTCCTCTATTCCTCTATTAATAACAAAATTATTTCATGATAGGATAATAACTGTCCTTCCATTAACCGTCAAAGAGGAATTTGGTCTGCAGTGGTATGCTGGAGCCAGCTTGTGTGGCTCCGCTAGACCAGCTTAGGTACATCTTTTCAATTCAGCAACATCATCTTGGTAGCTTGAAATCAGCCGTGTTGGGAATATTTACACCATGGAAATTGGCAAACGCTACCTCAGTCTGTTGTTGTTCTCCCAGAGAGTTTCTTTGTTTTTTGGTTTTTTTAAAATATATTATTTATTTATTTGACAGAGAGAGATCACAAATAGGCAGAGAGGCAGGCAGAGAATGAGGGGGAAGCAGGCTCCCTGCTGAGCAGAGGGCCCGATGTGGGGCTTGATCCCCAAACCCTGAGATCATGATCTGAGCCAAAGGCAGAGGCTTAACCCTGTGAGCCACCCAGGCACCCCTCCCAGACAGTTTCTTACCTACACAGTACAGAACTTAGCTCTCTTTGCACATGGGAATATTATTTGGCTTGCTTTATAGACAGGATATTTTTTTTTTAACTTTAAATTTATTTTATTTTTTCAGTGTTGCAAGATTCATTGCCCATGCTCCACACCCAGTGCTCCATGCAATAGGTGCCCTCAGTACCTGCCACCAGGCTCTCCCATCCCCCCACCCCCTCCCTCCAAGTCCCTCAGTCTATTTCTGTGTCCAAAGTCTCTCATGTTTCATTTCTCTCCCCGAATCACCCTACTTCCTATTTCCTTTCGTTCTCCTACTGTCCTCTATATTACCCCTTATGCACCACAAGTAAGTGAAACCATGTGATACTTGACTTTTTCTACTTGGCTTATTTCAGTCAGCATAATCTCTTCTAATCCAGTCCATGTTGCTACAAAAGTTGGATATTCATTAGACAGGGTAATTTTTAAACAATTAGTATTAATGTTGAAAGTGGTTGAGATGAGCATGCTTTTTAGAATTGTCATCACACTTCTCTTTTTCTTCTATAAATTTGAGGAGATTTATTTGCATTCACATGTCAATTCATAAGAGAGAATATATCATGAAGAACTTTGTTGTCACTTTAAATTTGGTTTCAGTGTCACAAATTAGCATTACAAGAATATTACCATGACTTGATGTCTACTCTTGGTAATTAGAGTCATCGTGAATCTCCTGAGACGGAAACTATGTTACTTTTTTTTTTTTTTACTGCTAGAAAATGAATAAGGTAATAGAGAAAGCTAATAGAATCGTCACCTACGGTTCTGAGACACTCAGTTCTGTGCTGGTGTCTATTGTCAGGCAGGTACACACAGACATAATAGACACTCTCCTTGTTGAATTGTTGTCAGTGGCGTTGCAGCAAAAGATGCCTGAAGAGGCAGTTTAACATTTTCCTCTATTCTGTTTACTTCTTTATTTCTCTACCTCCTCCTTTTCACTTTCTTTTTGTTTCTGTTTATAGCCATAGGTTTCTATTTATTTCTCTGGTATCGCTTTAGCTTTTCAAATATTAAAGTCTTTTAAACACTGGGACAAGTGGATTGAACTATTCTAATAGTTTCCCCAAGGGAAATTTGGAGATCTTTTTCATGTATGTAAAAATTTTTTTAAATTGTTCCAGCCATATTTTTGCTTCCTGACAAAAAATAATGGCTTATTATTAGAAAGTGGCTTTAGATTCTTTAGAATCATCTTGTTTCTAAGAACCCTACTACCCTCATGCATTAAAATAATTTTGGTGACTAGATAACTAGCATTATTTAACAATTATCAAAATAGATGATTGTTAAGCACAAAAAGAGAGAAACAAGAAAGTAGAAGAATTGTTAAGGGAGGAAAAAAACTGTGCTTGTTTTGCTTACTGTGATGTCAAAACTAATTATTGGGCTCAGCTGTTCTCCTATTCCATTTTTAATAAAGTCCCCCATCATCTTTTCAGTATTTTACCAGTCATTGTCTGGGCCCACTATTTCTTTAGGGATTACAAAATGATGATATTCCATCATTCCTCCTCTTTTTAAGCTGCATTTCTTCTATAAAGAAAACTTTAAAGAAATGTTTATACAGGAAAGACATGTAAATGTTTGATTCCCTTTGTTTCCATTGACTGACTTTGACTTTCTTTGCTTTCATTTCTAAAATGCTTTTCTAGTCTGTAGAAGTTCTGTGTCTTTTCAGATCTTCTTGGAGTTTACCTGTATTTTCAAACCTGTTTTTCTGTCTTTCTATTTTTTAAGATCTTATTTATTATTTAGAGAGAGAGAGAAAGAGTGCTAGCTGTGGGGGAATGGCAGAGGACAAGGGAGGGAGAGGCTCTGAGTGCAGAGCCCCGACCAGGGCGGAACTCCTGACCCTGAGATTATGACCTGAGCCAAAATCAAGACTCAGAAGCCCTAACCCACCCGGGTGTCCCAACCTGTTTTTATTTCTTGAAATATAATGTTTTTATATCCTATGTTTCATAATCCAATTATGTGAAAAAGTCGTAGCAATCTATATCCCCTGTTGTTTCTGCAGGCTCTCAGAGTGTTTTATTTCCTTTTGAACTATGAGCTATGTATTTTTTGGTACCTTATCTTTAGAAATTCTTTGGGGTCTTGTACGAACGTAAGTTTCTCCATGAAGGAGTTTCATTTGTTTCTGTCAGGTGCCTATAGGCATAACCAGCCTTAGACATCTTCGAAATATCAGTTCTCTTAAAATATTTTAGACCACCCATTTAGTGTGGATTCAGGCTGCAAACTGTGGTTTGTGGTTACAAGGAATCAGGGAAGAATTTTCCTCCCTAGGCCCGGGTTTTGAACGGGCTATATATCTCGGGTAGGAAAGTTGATAACTAATTAACTCTATATTGAAAGTCTAGTCCTTGCGTCTCAGACTTATGGACAAGTCTCTAGTTAGGCTCTCCAGCTTGGGTAGCCTCCGGAATTTGTCTTCTGTCTCCCAGCTTTGAAGATTGTATGAACCAAAGTTAAAGTTCACTGGGTTCAGTAAATGCCCTCATAACAAAAAGGTTAGTTTCAGGGCGCTGGGTGGCTCAGTTGGTTAAGTGTCTGCCTTCAGCTCAGGTCGTGATCTGAGGGTCCTGGGATGGAGCCCTACATCGGGCTCCCAGCACAACGGGGAGCCTGCTTCTCCCCTGCCTGCCGCTCCGCCTGCTTGTGCTTGCTCTCTCCCTCTCTCTCTCTCTCTGTGTCACATAAATAAATAAAATCTTAAAAAAGAAAAAGGTTAGTTTCAACATTCTGGTTACCTCTTAGGGTTCCCACCTTTACTTTTTTTTTTGACCTGTGTATTTCTCATTTTGTTTTTAAGCAGGTCATTGATGCGCTGGAGAGGATTCTTAAAATAATCTCACGTGGCATCTTTACTGCTTTTAGCAAGAGCCTCCTCAGTCCACAGACTTCATTCTCAGACATACAAGCACATTCATTACGTGCTCTTTTCTTTCACTGTGCTTCATTCTTCAACCCTTAATCATATGTTACTCTACAGATTTTTCTACGTGTTTTATTTTTGTCAGTTGTGTATATTTTAGTTCTTGTGAGAACACTTGATGTATTCTACTGTTCCATTTCATTTCAGCCTGCTAGATACATAGTAACTACCCACTAAAATTTTCACTAATCAATATAAAATAAGTGAGGCTTTTGTTAAGATTATTTCAGAGTATATGGTACTTTAATGGTTTGAAAGACTAAAGCCCTTTTTCTAAAGTATGTAACTTACTTTTTGGAGAACTTTCTAACTGGAGAAATTTGACTAATATTCTGGGATTTCAGTTAAATATCTATGTGGTATACATGCATATATTGGAATTTTATTTCCTCTGTGTTTTATTAAGTAAGCATAAAATGGATTGAAATATGTTCTTCTCCTTTTGAAATGTGAGTTTTGGTCAGTAGGGACACATTGTTCCTCTGTAGGTTCTTTAGCAGAGAGGAAGCAGATGTGGCATTGGGAGGAGACCACCAGGGCAAGAACTAATGTATGAGTAATCTGGAAAAAGATTAAAGTCAACTTATGAATTAAATGTCAGCCTTTGGACCCAAGCTTTTCCTTTCTTGGTATTAAGAAGAGGCAAACAACTGAGTTATTCTTAAAAAGAAAGAGAATGTTCTGGGACGCCTGGGTGGCTCAGTTGGTTGAGCCACTGCCTTCGGCTCAGGTCATGATCCCGGAGACCCGGGATCGAGTCCCACATCGGGCTCCCTGCTCGGCAGGAAGCCTGCTTCTCCCTCTCTCACTCCCCCTGCTTGTGTTCCCTCTCTGGCTGTGTTTCTCTCTGTCAAATAAATAAAATCTTTAAAAAAAAAAAAAAAAAAAAAAAAAAAA